>JMQE01000344.1:0-43835 GCA_000731825.1 Hypocrella siamensis
AGGGGGGCTTGGGCAAGGTAGGTGTGCTGGCTCACACGTGACTGTCCACACCCCGTGACTGACTGTGTGCCCCAACACCTACAGTGCCGATTTTTTCAGCTCTCGTTACTGGCAGACAGTCTTAAAGGGAGAGGTGGGAAACTGGCTGACTCCCCTGGCTCAAAAGCATCGCGGGGCTCTGTCGGGCTCTGTCGGGACCGAATGCGGCGCCACCGCTCCGGCTACGCACTCTACGAGCCGCCCCTTTTTCGCGCCTCCAGCCCGGCTCGTCCGGCTTCCTTGACAACTACCAGCGATCGTGAACCTCGCCGATGCCGTCCAGACCGCCCGGGCACAACTCGCCTAGTCCACGGCAGCCCGAGCGGCCTGGACGTGCGAAATGAAACATCCATGACGAGCACAAAGCTAGGGGCGGAGACGGGAGGCAGGGGCTGCCGCGGCGCCTTCCCGCCAACGTGAGCGAATGAGACAATCACACGTAAGGAAAGGGGCCACATTTTCTTCAGCTCAATTGCTCTCGGGGCGCACCTAGGTACCTATATACATAGTACCTGACATATGTAAGTCCCTGCTTAGGCACCATAATGTTCTGTACATACGGGACCCAGCATCAGTTGCAGGACTTCAATCCAAGCAAGGGGCACTTCATTCGACACAATTCTGTCTCGCCTCGATTGCACCTTGTTCACCAAGTTCATCTTGGTCATCATCTCCATCATCATCCCAGTCAGTCGGCTCTTCTCCCCCGCTGACCCTGGGTCCCACCGTGTTGACGAAGCCGGTGGTCGGGAACCGTCAGGAACTGAGCCTGTCTCTTTCATACAGCTCGTCAGAATGAACTGTGATACAGCACATGCTCAAACGCGGTTCAGGTTCGGGGTGGCGCCTGATTCGGCAACACGAATAACACGGCCATGGTGAGGCGTTTTCGCCAAGACAAATGTTTTCAGTATTGTATCCCGCTGAGCACATTGGTGGGAATCGGTGGGAATAGCTGCTGCTTTGTGTTGCAGAATCCGTCATTGCGAATGACGCGCTCGAGGCCGCACCCAGCTCATCACCACAGGATTTTCGATGATCCTACCATTCCTGCTCGGCTGTGTAGAAGCAATCATGAGCCTCAAACTGTCTCTTTGTCCTACCCTGTTTAGAACCGAACCTCAAGCGGCTCATTTACAGGGTGACAAGACGTCACAAGTGACAAGGTCCACACTCCTCCAGGTGGGCTAAGGTATCATCATGATGTAAACGCGAAAATATCCAGAGAATCTCCATATTTTCCGTCTGCAACTCTTCCGATGGAGAATCATCTTGACCGCTCTTACTCCACGGCATTCTTGTATAAAAATGCAATCACCAACCGACAAGGCCACTCAAGTCTTTCACCTCTTTCACACGCACCTTATTCCCAACTCAACCAAGTCAACATGCTACGCTCTATTATGATCCTCGGCCTGATTGGCCTTCCCCAAGTCCTCTCTGCTCAACCTCTGGAGTCTGAGACCTCTGCCGAGTTCCACGTGACCCACGTGGCGTCGGATCATTTCCCCCATGCCAAGGGAGACCTGAAACCTTTCGACGTCGACGTCCAGTTCAAGGGCTACGGTGCCGACACTAAGTTGTGGCTCCAGTCGCTCGACCCATCTTCCGGCACAAATGACGAACAGAAGGCCATCATCCTGACCGAAGTGGCTTACGCCAAGCCGTTCAATCGCGAAGACGCAGACATGGCCTTGGATGTGCACAAGCTGCTCGCTACAGTAGCTGGCAACGTGTCTGAGTCCGACGTGCACAGCGATAGCGACGGCACAACCTTCAAGCTTGCGTCAGGCCACGCCGTAGCCTGGTCTGCCTGTGCCGCCTTCTTTTCGTGCGTGTCCGGCACGACATGTTCCCTGTCGATAGACATTGGCAAAGCCCCCCGGAGCAAGTGCGAGCCTCACGGCGGGTCAAATTGCTGCATCAGCTGGAGCAACTACAATGTCAGAGCTGGTTTCTTCAGCCGCACGTGGACCAACTGCAACGCCGAGGTCAATTCCGAGAAGAAGAGCAAGGTCTCTTGTGAGGGCTACGGGAGCTCGAGTCAGGGCGGCGACGTCTGCCTCAGCAACCGTGCAACCGGATGCACTTAGACTGCTCGGGAAAGAGTGATTCGAGGGAAAGGGGAAAGGTAGTGAGCATCAGGAGGGAAGGGAAAGGACCGCACAACAGGTCAAGCTAGAAAGAATCCAGCTCAACCAGGATTTGGAAGGATGCGTAACATCACACAGGACGTGATCACCAGTGGATCAGCAATGAGAAACAAGAGATGCATCGAGAAATCCGCAGGCTAGACACAGGACCTGTGATAACTACATTATCCAAGGCGGCCGAGGGATGGGGAGTAAAACGAATGCACATAGAAAGAATCACACTCGTTGATATAATCTGCTTCTCAATGTGTAATGATCGATGCACGCACAGAGTCTAGCACATTGGCCAAGGAAGATTTGCCAACGAGCACTATCTAAAGTCGAACGTCACGAGTGCTTCGAAACTCTGTAACTGTTGCAACCTGTCCGAGCGACGAAAGAAATCATTGCCGCCGATCAGTTGGGACTCTTCCGACTCTCAGGCGCCAAACCAACCCTGGGGGTGCCAGACTAGAACTCCGTCCAAGAACCAACACGGGGATTGAAGAATGTCACGATAAGTCAGGCACTGTACAAACATGGACGCAAGCCCAAGGTGGTATGTGCGCAGAGGAGGCGTTTTCCATTTCAACATGTTGGATGCGTATTGCGCGCAGGTGGCGTGCAATTTACGGCGTTTGTCCTGGAGTCATCAGCATTACGTACCTACAGTGCCTCCAGGTACTGATTCCAAGTTTTTTCGTATGGGCACGTAAAGAAACTCGGAATTACCTGGGATCCTCTATAGTACCTGCCTATAGGTACATACATACATACTAGGTACCTCATGTACAATATGGATGGATACCTGCGCGTGTTTGTCCCTGGAATCACCGATGGCGTGGGGGGGGGTTGACAACCACTGGACCTGCCGTTTGCGCCCCCATTAAGGGCCCTCAACGCCTGCAAATATACCAGGAATGCATGTGAACGGCTTTGACTGAAATGATGAAGCAGATTTGAATAAGTGTCGCCACGCATTACATTACATTTTTGTCCGAATGTTTCAAGATGCCCTCGCCGCGATGATTGCACCGTGCTGGGCCCTGCTTCCCCCCCCCCCCCCCCCAAAAAAAAAAAATGAATTGTCAAAATCTCTCAGTACGGCAGGGGTCAAGTGCCCTAGCCACGAAAGTCTCGCAGCTTAGACCCTGGCAGTATCGTAGTCACAATCCTCGTAAGGATCTTGACTATATCACCGATTGAGTCACCGAACTCCTGTCCAAAGGTGTGATACGGCTGTACAAAAGAGCCCTGCTCGTTCTTGTTGTCGGCGTCCTTGCCGCTGAGGATGTTGAATATAATCCTCATGCCCTTGGTCGTCAGAGCCATGGGCAAGGCCTTTTCCAATTGCTCGTCCATTCTGTTCCCGTCGAGCTTCTTGTGCGCCTTGAGGCAGTAGATGACCATGGCCGCAAGTCCCGCTGCAAGGGCTGTGGCGAAGGAGCTGCCTCTGGCGATCGCGCCCGTCGATAGCTGAATGTCTTCCCCCGGCAGGATGAAAAAGGGCTTCTCGTGGACATTCTCGGCCGAGGTTTGGCCATGGACGTTGGCGGAGCCAATTCTGATGACGCCACGGAGGCCAGCAGGGGCATAATCATCCACCTTGACATTGGCATTCTGACCTGGCAACGCGCCGAAGAGAAGCACATTCTTCGAGGCCGCCGTGCTTATCAGGCGAATGAACTCCTTTTCCCATTTGTCGTCTTCCGAGTTTTCCTTCATCTTGAATGTCCAGCTCATCGAGATGATGTCGACGCCGCTGTTCAAAGCCCACTCCAGTCCCTGCGGGATGCGCAAGGTTCCAAGTCAGCAATGCGGCCGCATCTCGAAGACGGAAACGCTTCTAGCACTCCGGCGCTTACCTCGCAACAGGATTTGATCGAGAACTTCTGATTTTCAGCTCTTCGCGAACTGTCCAGCTGGGCAATGTAGAGCTCGGCCATGGGACAGACATCGCGGATGCATTTCGCCATCTCCGTACCATGGCTGCAAGGTCCAGCGAAGTACTCGCCATTATCCGGCCAGAATGATTGTCCAGATTGCTTGCCTGTCAACTTCTTGAGCTTGGCCCCGTCGTCCAGAAGGGCCACCTTGACAGAGACCTTGTCCTCGAGCAGGGCTTTCGACGCTCGCCGCACGAAATCTTTGAAATTATCGAGATTTTTGATCCACTGCAACCGTTCGGGTCTAGCACTGAGCGCACTTCACTAAGCAACCAGTCCGCAGCCAGGACATGGCAAGGGCAAATGACGTGGCAGGAGTCGAGGTACTCACTCGTCATCGGTCTTTTCATGCTGCTTGCCATGACTGCTGGCTAGCACAAGCTTTTCGTCCCTCGGATCTTGGGCATTGAACCAATGATTCTTAATTGAGATGCCATCAATGGCTAGTTGGGTACACTGGCTTCTAATGCTCGATTTGAACCCTTCCATGTAACTCTTGCAGTCTTCGGCGTCATTTTTACTCTAGATCCAGTTAGCTGAAATGCTACTTGTCGAAAAAGATTGCAAAGCTGGAACAGAACAGGGCTGACTATATTGAGTGCAATTACCTACCCGAGGAAATATCTCAACCACTAGTTTCTGAAGCTGCATTGCGTCTCAAATTTAGCAAGTCTCAATTATTCTGGGCCTTTGCTTGTCCTCGGCATCTTTGGCTCACATTTCTCATCTTGCCCAGGCCAGGGCCGTTCGCCCACCCTCGTAGAACGGCCGCATTCCCGCTGGAGTAAAGATGGACCTCGTGCGCATTTGGGCAAGCTTCGGCTAAAGTCTCACAGCATATGTCAAGTTTCCTCCATTTCCAGACTTCGACGTCAAAATTGCTGATGGGCTTCTTGTCTTCTCCCCTGCTTCGAAAGGCTTCCCTGATCGCAGCGTTCGTGTGCGGCTCTGGGCCCTCGTCGTCAATCTCCACGGTGAAAATCTTCGTGACGCCTTCGCCCCTCAACCAGTCGAATATGGCGACATAGGGATCTGTATCAGATGGCGGGGGCGTGCCTTCCTTGTTCGCTGGGTCGGATTGCTGCGCCGTCTGCTCGGGCTCCTTTTGCGCTGCTGGATCTTGCGGTTTCCAGTACGGCAGCGCGACATAACCCAGAGTCGTCTCAAATTGTATGCCAGAGCGGTCCTTCATGTCATTGATATAATTTTTGTCAAGCGTCAGCTCCTTCTCGCGCCTTAAGTCGAGGAGGATTCTTTTCTCTGCTCTCGGCATCAGACACGTCCAGTCACCCCAAATTTGTAATATTTTGTGTGAGGGTTGGGTTGATCAGGAACTTACGAAGCTCTCCATCCCGATATAGGATCTTTTTCTTCTCAGCCCATGTGAACTCCACTTCGGTATTTCTTTCATTGTATTTCTTCTTGCAACCGATCACCTTCCTTTTAAGAAGCTCTTCCGCACGAACGATAGAAAGAACTGCGTTCTTCTTCGTTTCGTCATTTATATTCTCGCAATCGATCAACTTTCTTCTCATATCCTCTTTCGCACGACCAATCGTGTCATTGCTTCCCTTCGACCTCTTGACGAAGAGCTCTTTGAGATGGTGGTAAGCGTTTGTGTCCCGCCCGGCTCCATTCTTTGTTGTGACAAGAATGGACTGCGGCCAGCGATCCACTAGGGCCTCGACAATAGAATAGAGGAGACTGTAGTCGAGTAAATGATCATTGTACAGCTGTATCGCAAGCTGCAACGGCGATGAGCCACCTATGTCCATGTTCACGAAGGCATCGTCTGGGCAGAGCTGGAGAATCTTCTTGAAACCCTTCTCTTGGATCATCTGCCCCATGGGCTGCTGTTCGAGGCCAAACTTCTTGATGTATAACAACTTCCTCATCATTGCATGAAACTCTGTCTTCAGAGCCTGTTCGAGTGTGTCTTTGAGCTCTTTGTTTTTCTCGAGTAATTGAGTGACGTCAACTTCATGATGCATGCAATGGTCGCCATCCTCGCGAGCTCCGGGCCCAGCAACTTGTCCAATGGGATTTGTACCTGACATCGGCGTATTTGACGTCCTGCACTGATTCCAAAGTGTCTCGCTGACTCTCCAAATTGGGCAAGAGCTGCCTTCACACTTGCTGCTCGTTGTTTGGTGTTTGGTCTTCTCAAGCTCCTCGACTAACTCAC
The DNA here is from genome assembly GCA_000731825.1 of Hypocrella siamensis. Taxonomy (NCBI): domain Eukaryota; kingdom Fungi; phylum Ascomycota; class Sordariomycetes; order Hypocreales; family Clavicipitaceae; genus Hypocrella; species Hypocrella siamensis. The sequence goes on from JMQE01000344.1 coordinate 6,303, forward strand.
CAGCGATCAGATGGTCAAAGATTCGAAACACAAAGGAAGCATTGGGCTCCAGGATCTCCACAAAAGGCATTTTTCCATCATTGTTGCAGCTGGTAAACAGTCCCGGATGCTTGAGAACCAACATCTCAATGGTGTCAAGGGCCCTTTCCGCATGACTCTGGCGACCGCCCTGTTTACTGAGAAATAATATGGACGCATGGATGAAGTTGTTTCCATATTGGTCTGTTCCCAGCAGCATGTCTTCGCTTTCAGGAATAATATCGCTGGTTTCTGGGTTGAACCAGGATTTCAGAAGCTTGTAATGGTCCTGAGAGACATCTATTTCTTCTCTTTGCTGATAGCCACCATTCCGTGTTGGGTCTAATGATGGCGTGTCAAGGTTCTGGAGGGTCTTGGGACCGTCTGTTTCCTGGAAATTGCTTTTTCGAGGAGATGAAAGGGACAATGTATCCTTCTCCAGAAAACCTTTGTCATTCACACGCTCCCTTTCTTGGAGATCTTGCAGGGTTGTGATCTTCTGCGGCATATCGAAAGCGTATATTGCCGGAACCCCTCAAGCTGAGTATCAGGTATATGCAATAAGGGAACGATGTCGCCACTGCTGGTAGTTGAGCTGCCTCAATTTTTCAATTGCAGATAGTCACAATGATGTCTTCTTCTGATAAAGAACGTCGTGTCTTCTGATAAAGAGCGTTGTGTCATCTCACAAAGAACGTCGTGTCTTCTCATAAAGAACGTCGACGTTGGGAAGGTGATTGAGCCGCCAGCAGGGTGAGGAAGGTCGGATTTATCTCAGCCATGTCGGCAGCGTAAGCCAAGAACCTGGCCAGGGTTCGGCTCAGGTAGCTCCCCCGACATTACCCAATGAGAACAAGACTTGATCAGCATCTTTGCAAAAGATACCCCCAACGTATTGTGGAAAGTGCTCCTGATAGCTCTTGCCGAGACACTCGCTAGCGCCACCCTGGACGTGGCTCAAGCGATTTTCTCTGCACAAAATCTCAGGTCTAGAAACCTGCTTCCTCTTCGCAACAGAGTGCTCTTTCATCACGTCTGAGAAGCCATATTCCCTTCTTGGTCTAAAAAATGGCGATGCCGGCCGCGAACAACACGGATTTCTCTTTCGAAATCCAGCTCAACACCGAGGAAGATGATCGGAGTTTCCGCAGGTACAACAGTGGCAATGAGATTCAGCGCCCTAACATTGTCGACGACATTTGCCGTGGCCTACTTGTCATGGCGCGCATAGATCGCATCGTCCATGGGAGTGAGACGGAGGGCGGAAATCCGGCTACGCTGATTGTCTTCGCATTCCGCTTCGTCGGTATCGACGAGGCGCGCCGGTTTAAGCAGGCCACCGCTACTATCACGTTCCAAGACGAACAGAAGCAGTCTGATGCCGACCCCGAGGTCATCGGCCTGTGGCCCAACGGCGACTTCACACTCGGCGAGCCCACCCCGATTCTTGTCGACCAAAAGAACAATAGTGAGGTTGGTGCCGAGCTCAGGGTCGGGCAAGTTGTTGACGTCGCTCCTCATGCCAAGCACAGCTGGGTGCGCAGGGAGAGGTTCACAAGGACGGACCGGTCTGCACTGACAGGCTCTATCACCTTGGACACAAGCATCCGCGAATGGGGCAAGGACAATGCCGTTCGCCTGACCATCAACGAAAATGCGACGGCTCGATCTGGCATCGTGACCGAATTTTATGCTGCCGTTCTTTTGAGACGCAAGAACAATGTCGACCGATTCATGGCTAGCGTCAAAGTCAAGGGGAGGGCGCACTTCTTTTACAATGCGATCAGGGGAATGCGAGACATAATAGGACAGTCGCCTGGGAATGATCCAGTGGTGTTTGTGCCAGGCGAACAGTACACGCGGCAAGCGGCGCAGACGGCGGAAAGGCTGCCAGAAGATGTGGACGAGCTGAACTTGAATACTGCGAAGCTGGACGAGTTGGCAGGCGTGCTTGGCACCACCGTCATGTCCATCGCAGTGTAATAAAGCCTTACGCCTCACGAATAAAGGATGACTCTTGGAAGCTCGATTGAATTGCGTAAGGCGGCCTAGACTATAGCTTTAGAGCACGGCTTTTCAAAAATGCAAGATTGTACTGCAATGATGCACAGAAATTTACTTTATTATCGCGTGTCTTCACAGGCGGTCGCTCGTTCACTCTCTGCGTCAAGAGATGCAATACTCTGATTATCATTCTATGACTAAATGTTCCATGCCTAAACACACTACACAACCGGACACATAAAACCGGCTTCCTCGCTTGTCGTATCAAATCCTCCCATGCCGGACGTGAAATTCCGCAAGAAGTGGCATGACAAATCATGGCTATCTTTGGGTCAGTCATAATGACTCCGTCAACACGACCTCGCAATAGCCTCATGTGGTGCAGCATGAAATGTTGTACGCGATTATGACGAATATCACGAGTTCCTCGAGGCAAGGTGCCGGCCTGCATATGCAGTGACATGTCAAGTTCATCACGCAGCTGTTGTCATCGGGCATATCGGCGTGGATGAATAGGGGGGCCGTCCGGTGTACAGTGGCTTTCCAGGCATGCCAAGGGGCAGAGAGCGAGAATTGGTCAGGTTAGCCTGGCCATGACGTGCACTGTCATCAGTTTCGCCCGAGCGACAGATTGACTACTTGATGAGATGCGATATCTCAACGCCAACCCGTTTTCGAAGTAGATTAAATGAGCAGCTCGTTTTGAAGATGGAATGAAAGAATAAAGCAAGTGGTCTGCGATGTGCAAGGCGATACGATTGCATCAACTCGGAGTGAGCTGAAAACTGGAGGTTGCGTGAGGCAGTTGTTGCCGAATCAAATGCGTTTCTAAGCGCGAAGGAGGGTGATTGCATGCAATATTGTCCTGCAGAGATACCAAAACGGAATCTCACCGGAACAATGATGACCGGCCTCGTGCATGGCCACCGCCTTCAAAATGAGGGGTAATCAAATCGATGAGTTGGCCAGATGCTGATCAACCACACTGCTCCCCCTTTTTCCGGTGCCCTTATCTCTTGGCTCGACAGTTGAGACACCCCCTGAGGTCAATATAGCGTAACAGAAAGAACAGAATTTCGAAGGCGGAAGTAAGCCGCCATTTCTCTATACTGCTACACTCTCAATGATTTGAATTTCGATGTTTTTTCCTACGATACATTGTCGCCACTAAACGCTACAAAATGGGAGATGAGCGGAGAGTGCAGCTTTTGGCAAGGAATGATTGGAAGTACCGGTCAGTCTACTGGACTTCTCCATTGCCCACCAGTCTCACAGTGTTGATGAAGATTTTCCTAGAATATATCTCGTTGATTTTCCGGATGTCGCTGGCAATGCAGAGGTCTTTCCATCTGTGAACTTGATCAGAATGCTTGTGCCAGAGGCTTGCCTTTTAACTCACGGTATATCTCGTAGCTACGCCGCTTCTCATTATCCGAATAGAAAACCCAAGAATCAAAACTCTGCGGATTGGACTGAGGTACGGCAAGAGGCCTGCAAGCTATCTCGCGAGTGTGATGAGCAGTCCACGCCTCTGAATGCTGGCCCGACAGAGCCTCAGCCTAGTCGGGCTATGGTTAGAGGCGAAACACCTGCAGCTACCGGATCCGGCGAGTCAGATGCTGCGAAAGATTCGCCATCTTCAAAAGATAGAAAAGGCAAGGATGCGACAGAATGGTCTATCACTACATGCAGCGCGACATTACACGAGGTTGACTCGCCGGCACATATTGAGAATCAGGCGTTGAGTTTGCTGAATCAAATCCAAAAAGATGCTACAGTCGATAAGGTGGATGATCGGAGGGGAGTGCTCTTGGCCGGGTATGGAATGGGCGCGATTGTAGTGAAACAGGTAGCTTCCCTCCCCTTTTCGAGCCGAGTTGCTGATCTGTCTTCGTATTTCTCTCCTGCTAGGCAATTGCTGACCTTCGCAGGCTATCATCATTGCAAACCAAAGTCCGAGATATTACGATGTGGCGTTAGACGTGTCAAAACTGGTGTTCTTCGCCGCACCACGTCGATCAGCAGGATATTTGACTTGGGAGCAAGTGGTCCTAAGCATGCTCCCGGAGACGAAGCGTTGCAACTCAGGGCGACTGTCGCAAACATTGTCGAGCCTCGCAAAGTATTTCGCCCAGCTGTCGCAGGCCTTTTGTGAGTTCGCTTCCAAGTATTCCACGACCAACTTCGTTCGCAATGCGAACCCCCCCAGCGAAGCGACAAGCCCGGACTTCGGCCACGACTTGGAACAAAAGACTTTTTGGATAGATAGCGAGAATCAATACGGCGCTATTCACTGCGATTACAGTGATTTGAGTAAGCTCGAGTTACTCAGGGAATGTTTTGCTCCTCATCACATGCTGTCGCGTCGGCAAAAATGTAAGCCCGAAACATTGTGAAATTTATGTCAACGGTTCTTAGACTTTTCCTAACGACATCAGGGACTACTGAGCACCTCGACGGGCCGTCCCAGAAAGAGATCGATGAGATGTACTTCGAAATGCTCCAGGCGCTCTCATGCTCCCCTTGGATCATCTATGATAACAGGACCTTTGCCAATCTGGATGACCTCAACGACTTGCAGGATATCTACCGCCCTCTTCTTGACAGTCTTCCTCCTACCAGCGTTCGAGGCGGTTCCATCCAGGTAACGGGGCCGACCGGACACGGGAGGTCAGGTCTCGTGAAGCTGATATGTCAGAAGAGAAGGCAGGAGTCGTCGGTCGTGCTTGTCGACAACTTGAGCAGCTCTTCCAAGCATGAACCAATCCAGAATCTCTACAGAGTCCTCGTCTCCACCATACACCAGATCATCTCTCAGCGACCGCTTCTGTTCCGCGCTGTTAAAAATCTCATGGCCCAGATCCTTCGTCGGCAGGCGTGGACAATTGAAGCCCTCAAAATCCTCCTCTCGACGATTTTTCTCCACTCAAGCGAGAACTACCTGATCGCGGTCTATAACTTAGAGCGCTGGCCGAGTGAAGTGCAGGACTGGTGGTCCAATATCTTTACGCTTTTCCCAGACTCTGGAAATTCGACCTGCAGTCTGGTCATCAGCAGCCTCTACCGTCATGACGACTTCGCAAAGGGAAGAACTCGACATCATATCGATTTGACAAAAGAATATGCGTCTTGTAAGAATGCCTTTATCAGGATAAGCATTCACCACATCACGCATTCAAGTCGCTCAAGGAACTCTGCTGAGGCTTTCAGCGAAGCCGTCGGAGATAGTATCGTGTCAGCGGCTACGCGCTTTGAGGGATCTTTCACGGGCATCCGGGCTTTTTTGGCACATTTGTTCCGCAGTTTAACTCTCAGCTCACGCAGCGCTGTTGAGCAGAGCATACGATACTGCCCTGCTACTGAGGAGCTTCTCTACAAAGAGCACCTGAAGTCGCTATTGGACAAACCAGCCCTGGAATCCTCCTGGGCCACTACAACCCTGTCGTGGGTCCTCCTAGCAGTGCGTCCCATGCACATCGAGGAGCTCAGGATAGCCGTAGCCATCAACATGAGCCACGGAAGCATGGCCGATCTCCAGGCCACCATATCCATGGATATGGAGCGGGACTTGAAGAACCATCTGAACGGACTCATCATCATGGAAAATTGTTACGTGCGCCTAGCCAATTCCCTGGTCGAGGAGGTCCTTTCCGCAGCCTATGCCCGAGAAGAGCTGAAACTGGACCTGAACACGGACAAAAGTCTGACCCTCCTTTGCATCCACTACCTCACCATCATTCTCCGCGATGAAAGGCCAGAGACGTGGGAGAAATGTCTTTCAAGCGTTTCGCATAAGCATCAGAATCGAGAGCCTCAGGACCTCGCGCTGGTCTTTCTTCATTACGCATGCCAGTTTTGGTCTGTCCATTTTCTCCGGATCGAGCATCCAGACAACGCTCTAAAGGAGGTAGTGGCCAATTTCCTGAATCAGGTCGACGTTGCTGGCAGATGGTTCGAGCTTTACCTCTTGAGTCACGGCTTGCCGGTGTTTCCGCTGACAGAAGATATTGGATCCAAGGAATCAAAACAGGAGCCAGGTTCGGACAGCGGAACAGTGGCTGGAACGAGAGCATGGTCGGAAGCTGCGTTGATGGCCGGCTATACTGGCATCACGTCCATCATGCCCACACTCTTGGGAAATAGCAATATCCTGTCCGAAATAACGGCAATACACACACTACGCGGGTTTTTGGAGCGTTGTGTTGCTTTCTCGGACGAGACCTCCAGGCACTACGCGGATTGTGCAATTGCTGATGGTGATGGCACCGTGGTTGCAAATCTTTTGCAAGAAAACCACCGAGAGAAAGCCGGATATTTTATGTTACAAAAGGCAGCAATCTCTGGCCGCTTGAAAACAGTTGAGACGCTCTGGAGAGGGTTGGATGATCTGGAGAAAATCGACGAACACGGACAGACACCACTACACGCGGCGGCGATCTGCGGAAACGTAGAGATTGTCCGCTTCTTCGTCGACAAGGCCGAGATGCTACTTCAGGGGGAAGAGCGAAGGGAAGGGAAGGCCATAGATGCTAAGGACGAGAACTCACACACGCCCTTGGTTCTTGCTACGCGCATGGGACACGTAGAGGCAGCCAAATTTCTCATACATTCCGGAGCGGATCCCACAATCCAGGATATAACAGGAAAGACAGCTATGCATTATGCAGTTCTACATTGCCCACAGATTATCGGCGACCTTTTGGACGCATGTCCGGCTGTAGCAGACGAGAAGGACAAGGACGTTCCAACGCCGCTTCACATTGCTGCACGCATAGGCTCCGAGGTGGCGGCGAAAAGTATACTGAACGCGGCGAAAAAAGCCGGCTGGTCTGACAAGGCAACCAGTGCCCGCGATGCCAGACGTAGAACACCTCTACACTACGCAGCAGAGAGCGGAGCTACAGAGATCGCAAGGCTCCTCGTCCTTCATGGAGCTGACACGGAATGTACGGACGATGAATCCCAGGCGCCTGCTGAGATCGCTGCCGAGTACGGTCATCTGGCCACGCTGAGGACCATAACTGAAGGGCATAGTGCGGTTCGAGACCGTCTCCTCTCGCCAGCTTCGAAAGCTGGCCAGCTGTTGGTTGTGAATTATCTTCTCGAACAACGTGATGGAGATGATAAGGAGGCTCTTGCCAAACCGCTCTCCAACGCCATATGGGAAGGTCACAAAGATATAGTGCTCATGCTATTACAACTCGACCCAGACGTAAACCGGGAGGATTCGGAGCGTAGGACACCACTTCATCTCGCCGCTATAAAAGATAGGCGCGAGGTGATGCAGATGCTCCTGAATCATCGCACCAACGCTGGTGATGACATCAGCATCAACATCGACGCACCTGACTTGCTCCGGTACACGCCGCTGCATCATGCATCAGAAAATAGTCACGTCGAGATCATGAGGCTCCTCTTGGAACACGGCGCTGACGTCGGCGCACGCTCGCTCCAGGGCGAGACGCCGCTTCACTTGGCTGTAGGGAACCAACTGGCAGTTGAGCTCCTACTAGAGAGCCAATGGGACTTCAAGGTTCAAGTCTCTCAAGCCAACGAATTGGGTCAAACACCTCTACACACGGCCGCGATCAAAGGAAGACTCGGGTCAGCGCAATTACTCCTCGATCGGGGAGCTGATATGGACGCTCGCGACAACGACGGCAAGACGCCTTTGTCATGCGCCGTCAGTCAGAATCAAGCGCATCTTCTCCAATTGTTTCTCGCCGCCGATGAATGCCGTGCGAAAGAACAGATACGGGACAACCTTCATCTTGCGGTTGAGTCTTCTGCAATCGATGTGCTTAAAGTCTTCGTAAACAAGTCGCCAGACGCGCTGAAAGTGATAGAAAGCGGCTGGGACAGTCTGCTAAGCCGGGCTGCCGAGAAGAGCTCGACGGAGGTCCTGACTTACCTACTCGACGCCGGACTACCAATCAATCATCCTGGGCAACGAGGTCGGACGCCTTTACATTACGCGATTTTTGGAAGAAAACAAGAAAACCTGCGTAAACTAATAGAGCGTGGTGCCGATGTCGATCTCCTAGACAAAGATGGCAGGACGCCATTACACACTGCGGCTAACTTGCAAGATTCCGGTGACACAATAGATATTTTGCTTGATGGCCGCGCTTCAATTGATAAGCTCGGCCCTTGGGCTCAGACGGCGCTCTTCATCGCGGCATCCCGCGGTAGAGTCTCAGCCGTCGAAAGCCTCCTGGAGCGGGGAGCGGACTTTCGCCTCTGCGATGACACAGGCTGGTCCCCGCTGCATGCAGGTGTCAAGAGCATTGAAGTTATCGAGCTCCTCGTGAGGAAGAAAGCCGAAGTAAATCTCAAAGGTTCCCATGGATACACGCCACTACATGTCGCTGCCTTGTCAGGCACACCAAGTGTCGTAGAATTTCTGGTGCAGAACGGGGCCGACCCCTGGGCAAAGGCCTTGGCCGGCTTCTGCGTTACCTGCCCTCAAGTTGCCATTCTTTGTGACAAGCCCGACAGCTTACCAGCCCTGCTGTGTAACTATGTCCCGCCGGTCGATTCGATGAACGCGGATCTAGTGACCACGTACTGGACGGCTGTTGAACGGGGTCATCGACACGAAAGCGTGCAGTTCCTCCTGGACAAAGATCGCCGGCTAGGCAAAGAGCTGTCCCGAAAGGGATTAAATGGACTAGAGACGTTTTTGAACAGAGGAGAGATGAGGAAGTATGATCCCAAGGAAATCTTGCAATCGTTTCTCGACAGCGACATTGACCCTTTCCGACGCCCACCGGGGGACACTCAAACCTCCTTCGAGCTCGGTCTAATGTCTCGAAAAGCAATAAGGTCAGGGTTTCTCAAAGCCTGTCTAGATAAAATTTCAGATCAGCTCGAGAGCTCCGATTTAGGGCTCAGGGAGCTGCGTGCTGCCATTGAGATAGCAGAGCATAAGGAGATCAAGGCCTGGGAGAAGTTGAAGCCGCTAATGAATCGCTGTGGTGGCGAGACCGACCAGGACGGTTGGAACATCAATCACTTCCTGTATCAAACACAACCCAGATCCAATCTTGGGGAGTATGACGGAAAATTATTATCGAGGACGAAGACGCCAAGTTCCCTTGTGTGGCCCGATCCGTGGAGGTCAATCCAGAGCCATGCAGAGATCTCCGCTGATGGACTAGAAGCCGCGTTTGAAGGTAAGTATCAACGGCGTGTTCTCACAAGAACCTCGAACCTCTCACCATGATTTTTGTGTTTTTTTTTATTCTTTTACATCCTTCCTCTACATGTGAAACTGATGAGGACTTGATGAAGGCTCTATGGGCACTGAAACGCATGTTGGCACAATATGCCTTCGATCTGATCACCCCTTTGCACCGAGAAACTCGGTACTTTCGTACTTTGAAGTAACAGTGGAAGATAATGAGCCCAGATCAGGGACTGCCAACTCCAGCCAGCCGAATAAGCCAGAAAGCATGGAGCCAGTCATCTCCGTTGGCCTAGCTGGTGAGTTCAGCGATCATTTTGACTCGCATCCGGGGTGGCATATGTGGTCCGTTGGCTATCATAGCGACTCCGGCAGTATCATCCAGCAAATTGGCTCGAAATCTCGTAGAATCGGTCGACCATTTGGTCCGGGTCACACAGTCGGTTGCGGCGTCGACTATAACGCAGGAGAGTACATATTTACCCTGGACGGCGAAGTTGTTTGTATGTTTCCTGTTCTGCACACTGGCGATTGTACTTGTCCCAGGAAAAGGGAAAACGTGCTAATGGCACATGCAGATCGAAACGCAGACAAACTCATATATCGCAAGCTGTATCCTTGTGTCGGTAACTCACTTCGAGTGGCCTCGGTCAAAGTGAACTTTGGTGCGACGCCCTTTGTCTGGGAAGGAGCATCGGCACTCAACCATGCTACGTAGTGAGAAAAGATTTTGGTACTGCCTGAATGGAGATGACTGACAGATGTTGGAATTTGCGGGTTTTAGTCATGTGTGGCTGCTTGAACTCGGAGCTCGATTTTCATTCAGTATCGTTCAATGTTTATTTGAGTTTTTGTCATCGACATGAATTACACATTCTTTGGGGCAAATGATAGCAGGAGCTGGACTTGTTGCTCTGCCCCAGCACGAATTTCCCCTTTCATTTCCACCTGAACTTGTTTGGACTGCTTGCGAGTCCTGGAAGCGCCCACCCATATCAGCCATAATTGCTCGCTCCCAGAAAGGGGTCGATCTGCTTCCGATTCTCGCACATTCTAGCACCGGCTCGTCTCAACTCTTGACAGGTCAAGGCGGGGCGGGGCGCGATGCGTGGAGAAGTTTGAACTTGTCTGGCGTCTAATACCACTATAGCAGTACTAAACTAAGCCCCGCCACGGTACGGACAGATCCATGTGCAGTACATACAACCACTATACTTACACATGCACCCACTATAACTTTATCCGCGCCCTTTGGTGCGCCCCGCCAGGGTCCGCGCCCTTTGCATGTCACTAATGTCAGGTACCGGGCCCCCCCCACACGGCCGGGGTCGCAGCTGCCATTTTGGACAAAAACGGACTGGGCACTTGCAGCAGTTCCAGACAAAAGATGCATGCAGTGCTGCTGTCTTGCTTTTGTCTTTCTCTGTCTCTGTCTCTATTCTCTTCGTTTGTTTTCTTGCCGAGATGACGACGAGCACGAGGACGGCTGGCGGCCTGCAACAGACGCTCCAATTGGATCCCGATGCCCAAATCACTCGTCTGTCCCTCTCTACTTCGTTCCGAGACTCGGGTCTTGTCCCCTCGTCCCCAGATGATACATTGTCTCCCGGCTATGACGCCGCGGACGGCGACGACGACGACGACGAGCACGCGACGACGGTGCTCTCCAAGAACCGGGCCATCATTGTCATTACTCAACTTAGTGGCCTGCAGCTCTTCACCAGCTTCTGCAATGGCATCGTCGTCGTCGGCCTTCCGGCCATTGCCACTGCACTAGATCTCGAACCAGGACTCCTCCTGTGGCCAACCTCCATCTTCTACCTGACCACGGGGTCATGCCTCATGTTGGCCGGATCCATCGCCGACGTCGTCGGCACCAAGCACGTCATGGTTGCGGCAAATGTGCTGCTCGTTGCGAGTGCGCTGGCGTGCGGCCTGGCCCAGACCGGAGGCCAGCTCGTTGTCTTCCGCGGCCTGCAGGGCGTCAGCAGCGCCTTGGCCGTCCCGGCCTCCGTCTCCATCATTTCGACGAGCGTCGAGCTTGGTCGGCCGCGGAATCTCGGATTCGCCTGTCTGGGATTCTCGGGACCGCTGGGGTTTCTGTTTGGTCTGCTGCTCGGAGGCGTCTTCGTAGATACAGTCGGATGGCGGGCGGGATTTTATCTCGTCGCGGCTACGAGCTTCGTTTTGTGCGCGCTCGGATCCAAGGTCTTGCCACGGGACTCTCGTCCTGGCTACAGACGCATCTTGCAGCGGCTGGCTTCTGATATTGATTGGGTCGGGACGGTGATTTTGAGCACCGGTCTGTCGACCTTGTCGTATGTCCTGGCGTAAGTTGTTCCGTCGTGACTTGGTCGCGAGAAGTAAGAAAGCTAAAGATTCGTGACAAGTTCGCTGTCCTCCAACAGCCAAAACATCCACCGGCCGTCCAACCTTGCCCTGCTGATTCTGGGCGTCGCGTCGTTTCCAGTCTTCGTCTGGTGGATGAAGCACCAGGTCGAGCACGACCGTCCGGCACTCGTGCCAAACTCGCTCTGGCGCAACGCCAGCTTTGCTAGCATCTGCGTCATGATTCTATTCAGCAATGCCGTGTGCAATAACATGGAGCTTTTCAGCAGCCTGTTGTACGTCTCTACGCTGTTCCTGGTTCGAAGAAACGAGTTTTGCTGATAGGGGCTTAGCTTTCAAAAAGTCCAAGGCTACGCCGCGCTCGAAGCATCACTGCGTATCCTCCCTGCCCTCGTCATGGCCGTTGTGACCAACATCTCGACCGGCTTCTTCGTCAACCGCATGCCCGTCATGTGGGTCGTACTGATGTCATCTGCCTTGACCGCCGTCTCGCCTCTTCTCATGGCCATTGTCGATCCCAAGTGGCCGTATTGGTACATGGCCTTTATCGCACAGGTGAGGTCGCCCGCGCGCGTGGAGCAATCTGTCTGTTATTTCCCCTGAAATCAGCGATTGTGCGAAAAAAAAAAAAAAAAAAAAAAAAAACCCGCTGGATTTTATCGCTCACACGGTCACTCATACGAGGCTCTGTGCATCACCAATCTGCACATTACGCAGCCACAACTTTGCCTCTTCAGAACCCATCAATTTCTCATCCAATCCCTCACTGACCCTACCATTCCAGGTCCTCCAGCCTCTGAGTCCCGACGTCCTCTTCACCGTTGGCCTTCTCGTCATCTCCTCCGTCTTCCCTTCGCGCACCCAGGCCCTTGGTGGCGCCGTCTTCAACACGTGCGGCCAGCTCGGCACGTCCATCGGACTGACCGTGACCTCTTTCATCTCAGAGTCCATCACAGCCGCTGCGGATGACGCCAACAAGGAATCCCCGCACGCTCTCCTGGCCGGATACCGTCCCGCCTTCTGGGCCCTGTTTGCGTGGATGGTCCTGGTGTGTCTTGTGGGAGCACTGGGACTGCGCAAATTGGGCAAGATTGGTACAAAGCAGGACTGAAATGAGCAAGCAGCAAAATGGAGGGACAAGCCCCTCGTGTGGTGCGACTTGTATTTTGATGAAATGGTAGACTAATGTGCGTTTTTTTTTCCTTCACACCCTGCTAGAAAAAATAAGATAGATGGCCTAGATTCATATAAAAGGGTGTGGACACATCTCCGAAATGCAAAAGTACATTCCTCAAAGAGCCACGGAAATCCATTTGGTTTTCAGCCTGTCATAATTCTCGTCCAAAAAGCAGCCTCCATTTCCCCATATCCACCCTTGTCCGCTCAACAAATAATTGGCGAATGCGTATAAACCAACTCGAATCTATTCGCTCAGCGAATATGGAATCATGCAAAGGAGACAGAGCAGGTGTCCGTTCAATCGCAAACAACCCGACAGGAAAGCCGTGCAGCTCCATCTCGACGTCTTGATGCATCTTGGTCGAGCAGATTCGCTCGCGGGTCGCCAAAGCGGTGCATCAACTTCCAGGAGGTTCGCCGAAACGCGCAGTCACATTCTCTTGTTGCAAATTTTCCAACGACTTGTCTTGCTAATGTATCTTGTCCGAAAAGACACGCGCGCAGGGGAGACATCTTGATGCAGCGGCCACCCTTGTCCTCTCAGTTCCGAGCAGCGATGCGTCAGGGCCCTCGACGAGGCGCCTGGTTCCTTCTGCACAATTTGAGCTGCTTCTAGAGAAAGGTGGCAGTATTCTTTTTTTTTTCTTTTGTTCGAGAGGCCGGCAATGGTTGGTACAGCGAATATGTTACATTTAATTTCTTCAACTCCTTCAACTGACCTTTTTCATTAAAGATACTATATCCTCTTGTCCAAATCTGAAAGCCAGGTCTAGAGCTGTTTCACCCTCAACTATTGTAGTCACATTGGCGCCATACACCAACAGTAGCTGCACTACCTTTTCGTGTCCATACTCGGCCGCTGCAAAGAGCGGAACCTTGTCCTTGGCCCGGGGATGAGATGCATGGGGCGCATCAGGATTCGCACCCTTGTCTAGTAGTATCTTGACCACGTCGGAAGACCCGTTCTGGGCAGCTACCGTCAACGGCGTGCCCTCTAATGAGTGTGCCAAGTCCACGTCTGCTCCTCTATCGATCAGAAGCTGCACCATGGCCACGTTCCCCTCGGCAGCAGCAATGTGCAATGCCGACCCCTCATAGTACGACATTGCATTGATCTCGGAACCATGGGCCAGCAAAATCTTGACGATGCCCGTATGCCCGGCCCTGGCTGCCATCGTGAGGGCCAATTGTTTTGTAGAATCATCCCACTCGTAATCTGGGTTTGCCTGGCACCTTGGGCAAGAAGTTTTCGGACCTTGGCTTCGTCCCCAACCCTGGCGGCTGTCGGTAAGGCTTGGAATACTGAGATGTCATTGATCCGAGACAAGAGCTTTGTCAGAGTCATTCCTTTGGGAGTATACATTTTCTGATATGAATTCAGCACCGGAATTTCCTCGGACAGAGCACTCTCTAGGACAGTTCGGGCCAGATTCTCGTCGCCCTTCATCGAAACAAGCCAGAGCGCTCGTGAAGTAATGCCTATGCCGGCACTGAGAAGTAGTCGAGCTGCATCTGAATGGCGCTGCAAGACGGCTTCTTCAACGGCGTTTGTCATATCTTGTTTGCTGCTGTTGAAACCGGAAGGAGTAGCATCAGCTTTCTTTTCAGTCCTTGCAACTGCTTGTGACGCCTTGGAAGGTGCATGGTGCTCTCTCTCCAGCAGTAATCGTATCAGTTCGACATCTCCGCGAGATGCCGCTGCCTCCATGGCTTTGGCTGTTACATGAACACCTTGGCGCCTTGCCACCATCGGGTCTCTATTTCCTGCTGCTCGATGTAGTACTGTGTCTCCGCCATTGTCCTGAGCTGCCACGCCTGCTCCTGCTCGCAGCAACAGGTCCACCATCTCAGACTTGCCGTACAGGGCCGCTTCGTGAAGAGGAGTTCGACCTCGCTCATCTTTGGCCTATACATTAGCACCACGCTCTATCATGAGCTTCGCTAACGATGCGTGCCCGAAACGGGCAGCACAGTGTAAAACAGTGTCCCCGGTGTGATCGGCAGCAGCGATGTTACCTGCTTTGCACATGATGGGATATACCACTGCTTCGTTCCCGTTGGCCACCGCATATGAGAGTGATGTTCTTCCCAGCTTGTCGGGACAATCAACTGCGATACCCCGGCGCTGAAGCAGCAAATACACAACATCTTCATGGCCAGCTGCAGCCGCCCAGGAAAGCGCCGTCCGTCCATCATTGTCCGTGGAGTTGACGTCGGTATCGCTTCGTAACAGGAGAACTTCATCAACATGTTTGTGTCCACGGGATGCAGCCAAAATCAGCGGGGTACGACCAAGATTGTCCCTCTGCCCTGGACTGTGATCCGTTCTTGCGTAAAGCGCATACAACAATGTTTGCAGCAGGGTTCTGGACAATGATGGTAAAAACCAACCCCACAAGATGAGATGCACCAGTGACTTGCAGAGCAAGTCTGCACTCCAAAGCTGTGCCTTCACGGCGCCCGTAAGGCCATGACGTGCTGTGACATGTAAGAGAGTTGTTTTGGGTACTAGCCAGTGCTTAGACCGTCCGTGATGCGCCGCAAGTCGAAGCCATGATTCAGTGACTCGATGAGATGGCCACTTGAAGTACTTCAAGACGTATTCTGAGGACACTTGAAGGACCTCTGCTTTCTCCGCGTGATCAATCCAAGCCATCATTGCGTAGTCTATGAATGGAAACTCGTGGCAAAGAATGTTGCCTCTCCGCTCAACAATTTCTTGCATGGCGAGATATCGAATGCAAGCTACGGACAAGTGGGCATGTGAATGGCCTATCACCACAAGAGCAGAGTTGAGCGATTGATCGAGAACTTCAAACCCTTCAACGAGGAGATAGTCCCTGATTGATTGATGAATGAGTTGAGTCACCTTGACCCCGTGATGCAGGCGAAATTCGGCCAATCCTCCAGAGATGCTGTTGAGTCGCCCTATCATTTGCTTCTCACTTCTGATGGATTCTGATCGGGCCAAGCATCGTTCCAACGATGGTGATGAGTCGCAGGTGCTCATATTCATTGCCCACTGTAGTTCAATCACAGACAGGGGCCGGCGAGCGAAGCACAGCCACTGAAAAAGACGCATGGTTTGCTTTGCATTAAACTCCGTTGACTGATCATGGGCTAGTTGAACGAGGACTTCGTTTTTTTTTTTTTAGCTCAGAAGGCATTCTTCGCAGTGACTGGAGCACTTGAACCGGGTTCAGCCCCCTTCGTAGCTCCTTCAGAATGAGTGGACAGACAAGTTTCGCCCACAGAAATATCCCCAAGGATCGATCAACCATCTCTAACTCCAAGTCTTGGCGTTCATGCTCGTTTCCATCGCTAAAATGCTCCAGATGATTCCGTACACATGTCCTAATGTCGTTGTTGTTTTTCGGTTCGACAGAGACTTCCGTGCCATCTTGCCATTTAACGAGAGGGAAATGCCGACAAGTTATGCAAATTCGAAGTGAAAATAGGTCAGGGGTCCATCTTGAGCGTGTTCTTTTGAAGAAACTCTCCAAACTGTCAACATTGCTGCATTCGTCAAGAGCATCCACCATGATCTGAACAGAGGTAGACTTGAGAAATGTCTGAATGCAGTCTTGAAGTAATTGCTCCAGATCGTTCGGGTGCCAACGGACTTTTCAATTTGGTCTTGATGTGTTCGACAAAACTTTTATGCAAGGTCTGTCAACGCCAAACACGTATTCCGCCTCAGTAATTGATGGAGGAGGGCTTGGTGAAAGTCCCGGGCAGAATTCCTAGGCTCCTCACTGTGACCATGGAAAAAGAACGACAGAAAACAGGTTGAGTTCACATTTTCGCTTTCCTGATGAGCTTGGCCCAAAAGTGTGAACTTGAGGAGCGTAGCGTTGACTTGCCAGCTCCTGAACTACCGGTCAACCAGAGCAATCCGTTGTTTTGACGTTGCCATTCCAAAAAGGCCTCATCCTGAATGAACTATGTGCACGTATCTGCTTCCGAATCTGTGATGTAATCCTGGCCGTGGCTCATTGCGGGAAGAGATAGGAGTTGAAGGCAGTCTAAGGACCCCTCGTCAGCTCGTTGTCTATCATTGCCGAAGCAACGGCTCCAGTTGGTCATACCTTGTATTGGCTCATTATCTCGTACAATGTTTCCTTGTATTTGGTCAAGAAAGTCCTTGGAATACCCTGCTACCGCTGCCGCTGCACACTTATGCCATTTTTCGTTCTTTTGAGCATCCGCGTAATCAGCTATACCGCGGATAACGAGGCACGGGAAGGACTGATTCATCAAACCAGCGGCTTCCATTTCGCAGCAAAGGACTCCGTGCTTTTCGATCAAAATTGCGCATTTGGCAGCATCTTTGACAACTTTGTTACCCGATGCAACGGTTCCGTAGAAGACATGAGGGCCGTCCCGGCGCATGCCAGGATTTCGCTCCGCGGGCTGCTCGTTGCTTGCATCAAGCAGCGTATCAAAGTCCTCGCCTGGGTAAGGCTCCAATGAACAACTTGAAACCCTACCGTCATGATGAGGCATCAGGTTCAAGATGGCCAGAACGTTTTCTGGTGGCGAATTCAGTGATCCGGAGCGCTCAAATCCTGCGGAAGTCTATCTGCCCATGACATACTGCACAACGCCCCCGTACTGTCTGTCTGGTTCGCTCACGACGACATCACCAAGCCGAATATCGTTGATTTCAGACGGTAGACCACCGCCAATACCCAACAGTAATCCGACTTTAATGTTTGTGAGGCGGTCCATCATTCAAGCTGCGACTGTGGCAGCCGTATTGGTACCAACCCGTCCCATGGGAAGACAAGTGACAGCGACGTTGTGCCTGCCGACTTGGGCCAAGATGTACATGTTTCCATCAGGATTGTCTCCAAATTGTACAGCATATTCCTTATCGATAATCTTCCGCGCTGCATCAAGTTCTACCTGAATGGCGCAAATCCATCCCACTGTAAAATATACATGGGGAGGGACCGTCGTCATAGTGTCGTCGTGGCGCATGGGGCATGAAACGATCCAGAGCGATGCTGTTTTATTTCTGCTCCAAAGAGAGTCTCGAGCCTTTCTGAATACTACGGAGTGGCCAAGGTGATGGCGGCGGTGTGTGCGAAGACATCCAGCATCCAAAGTTGAAAGGTGGATACGATGATTTGGACAAGGCGAGAAATTTCAGAAGGAGCGAACCTGAAGGCTTGTACACATACATGTCCTCTGTTTTCTCTGTTAAGGCCTCAGCGCTGACTACGGGTCCAGCTCGGCTGGGCATGTATCAATGTCGACTTGTGATTGGAACATGCATGATGACATTCACGTCCCCGCACCTTGTCTTCCCAGTCAAGTCCTTTCTGTTTTTCCTGTGTTGTGTATCATTAGAGGGGCTCAATTTGCTGATGGGCACGCAGCCTATCGTTCTTTTGATCCGCCATGATCATGATTCAAGGTGTTGATCTTGTTTAAGAGCCGCCGGCCTGCCCCCCCGGCGGTGAGACTGCCGTGATCGACCGAATTGCTGCCGTGGCGGAGACCCGAGAAGCTCTGCGCCGCCGTAGACGACTCCATGTGCGGGTTCAGATTGTCGAGACTGATAAGCACTTCCAGAAGTCGGACGGGTGCTTCGATGAGACGCCCATCACGCTCGAGCGTTGCCCGCCGCCGCCAATTCCTCGATGTGGCGATGCAATTTCCCGAAAATATGCAACGAAATCGAAAAATCCGGGTCAACGGCGCCTCTCCGGACGGATAGACAGCTCTCGCGGAGATAACATTTGTCTGGCTTCACCGAGAACGCTACCTTTGCCAGCGCAGATTGCAGGCGGGCGATTTGCTCGCCGCGGACTACCGCAGCATCTGCATGGCCGAAAGAAGATGAAGAGGTCCATTGTCCCGCGGCCAGGTCCTCTATCGGTAGTCGTTTGCATTTAGTTGGTGGGGAAAAAACCAGATCATCATCTCCAACATGGCTCGGATCTGCGAACGTATCGCTGGACCAACATTGTGTGGAGAGCCTCGGCTACTCGACATTCACTTGAGGGTCTATCGAAAGAAGCCATGCGTCCTATCCAATGTCTAGTGGACCACTTCCTTGAGAGTATCTCTATGAACGGTGTATTTGATGAGGAAGAGTCGCAGTCTGTAGGTACTGATCGGTCGTACCACGGTAGCCGGTTGACTGCGCCGCTTTTTGACATGATAGTCTTAAGTCTGGGAGTAGATTCCTATCCCTTTCAGCTTATTCACCGTCTTCTGTAAGTAGCCGAAAGAGCTCTTTGAGCATAGTGACAGCTTGCTCAATGTCGTCCTAGAGGAAATACTCTTGCATGTCGGTCAGGGACGTAATTTCTGCCTACTTGACACCCACTCCAGAGTTGATGGAGATGAAATCATGCGTCATATCACATGTCCAGTAGACCGCCTCCTCGGAGTATTCTTGCTGCACTGAGCGGTCCCTCATGTCCAGAATGGTTTCCAAGTCTTTGATCATGGGTGTTTCCCATCATGGTGTTGGCCAATTCATGCGTATGGCGCGTAATGGAGTCCATTAGCAGCCTGCGAAGTCCGTCATGCTCGATTTCTCTGTTCTTTTCCTTTTATTTTTTTTTTAATTTTTTTTATCTTTTTGGTAGGATCAAACGTGGATGGCATCGGAGAGAGCTTACCGCCGGCCCCCTGCGCCCGTGTGTACCACCATGAAAGACGATCCGGCATCGCTGGCCGCAGGCGAGATGGCCCTGGAAGCCTTACGTCCCATGACGGTCGCATCGTCAAACCCTGCCTGACCAGTGAGCAGGTTGGCACAGCCCAAATTGGCAATGACGCCTCGAAGGCCGACGCCCTTAGTCCAACGCATCAGCTCATGGCTGACCGTGACCGAGGCAGCGCAGAATTTATTCTTGGTGAAGACGGCGGCGGCTGGTGCGGGTGCATCCGATGCAACCATGAGCAGATTGGGTTGATGGTTGCCTGGCGGTTTGATGCCAGCCCAGATGCTGCCAACCGTGAAGCCCTTTGGATAGCTTCCCGAAGTCGGTATGAACCGCTGCTTGTTCGCGGGCACTTGCTGTCCGCTGTACAACTCAAATTTGTCATGCCTGGTCGACAAGGCGAGCAGCTGGCGTTGCAAGAGCGGGCGGGGGGCCATGATGGGTGCAGCTGTCAAAGCCGATCAGTTGGCCCGACCAATGTCACGACAGATTAGCCTGGCAGGCCCTGGGTATGGTGTCAAAGTTGATCATTAGCAACAGAAACGGCAGTGGAGTTGCCAACGACCTGATCCAGTGTCATGGGCAAGCTAAGGTCTGGGACTGGTATAATCGATATTCTTGGAAAATATCAGCATAACACAGACGCTGTATCAAGCATACAATAGACACGTTGTATGTATACCTGGAAGGGTTCAAGTCACACCGGTCCCAGACCTTGTAGCCTGGCGATGATTCAATGAGGCGTAAATTGTGTCGAAAGCTTAATATGCAAGCTAGTTTTGAAGTGGGGAAATGCGGCCCATGTCATCGTGACACTAACCCAATCCAGCGGTCTCTTCTCTGCATCGATAATAGTCGATTAGCAGTACAAATCAGCGTCTTTCTTATGCACAATTGATGCCACGAGTTAATTTCACGTACTGCCACTGAGCTTTCGATCCGATACTGTGCTTCTGCCACGGTACTCACGCAGCCCGCTTACTGGCACCGTGCAGCTAATCGCGCCATCGAGGGAGAATTCTCCGCTTCTCCATCTGGCTGTACCGCCATCATCGTCGCGCGATGTTTCCTCCTCGGTCACTGCAGGCCATCGGGCCCAAGCCTTGAATCCACGCGATGTTTTTCTCTCGTGTGACATGATCCTGGAAGAGGTGGTTGAAGAGTCGCGTCGTGGCCGCTCTGGAAAGCAGCAAGGTCTAGTCCCTGGCAGGGAAAGAGTGGGAAGGGTCTATGATTGGGCCAGTCTTCCAGGCAGCTCGTGTCAGTCACGCCGCCTTGTTCGCCCCGATCAATGCCGCGCATATCGTCCTCGGGGGCAATTCTACGATGCCCATACCCCTCTCACTGCGTGTGTGATCCAGCAGGGACACGGGACAGTGGGTGCGTGCAGGAGGAGAGCGCTGACCAACAACAGCTGGCTTCAAGTCCCCGCTGGAGCCTCTCTTTCTTCAACACCATGATATTTTGAACACATGCGCGCGCCCGACAACCGCCGGTCTCGTCATCAGGGCTGTCAGTTTAGCCAGCCTATTCGCTGCTCACGTCGACTCATCTCAGTAGCACTGCCATTGTGCAAGTGCAAAAGCTGCGTGTGCAAAAGCTAGACGCTCTGCAGTTGTGCGCTTCTCGTGCCGTCCCAGGTTGACTAGACTATCCACCAAGAGCTGTGGTTGCCGTCTCCGCGCAAAAGTCCGCAATGGTCGACAGGGTGGCAAGACACTTCGAGAAGCACCAAGCATCAATACCGAGGACAAATTGCTTCTCTGACTACACCGTCGAGTCGCCCCCAGTCATGCAGGTCAACATTGCCTCGCTCAAAACCTGCTTCGACGAGATGGAGGAGTCCAAAGGCGATGATGAATGCAGGGCCTGGTTGGGCAGGGTCTTTGATGCCAAGATTGAGCTGGCAAGCTTTGTTGCTGCGCGCCGGGGGGCAGGCAGAGCCACAGAGTTTGTTGGTTTCCTCAAAGGTTCCTTCAACTTCATTTTCCGTTACAAGTTCAGCGATGGAGGGCCCGACGCTATTATCCGCTTCCCCAAGCCGGGGCACTCAGCTACCGCTCTCAGAGATGAAAAGGTCGAAAATGAGGTCCAGATGATGCAATATCTGAGCGAAAAGACCACTATTCCTCTGCCTCGTCTTCACAGCTGGGGTCTCACCTCGGAGAGTCCGCAGCAGCTTGGCCCATTCATCATTATGGAATACGTCGAGGGAACACTCTTGTCCACGGTTCTCAAGCAATCGACAGAAGACGACCAGGCTGACCTCATCTTGGACCCAAGCATCGACGGCGCGGTCTTGGACAAGGTCTACCGTCAAATCGCCGACTACCTTGTTCAGCTTTCTCGGCTCAAGTTTGAACGCATCGGAGCCATTTCGAAACAAGGCGATACGTGGTTAGTGACCAAAAGGCCGCTGACGTATAACATGAATGAATTGGCAACTGTAGCGGGTTACAGCCATGCCCATTTTCCCACGTCGCCCTTCGATCGTGCGAGCGATTACTTCGAATCCCTCGCGCAGGAGCATTTGAATCATCTCTCGACTCAGCGCAACATCGCCTACGACCCAGAAAGTGCGCAGGCGCGGTTCATCGCCCGACATCGACTCGTCCAGCTCATTCCCAAATACTGCATAGATGATGCTGGGCCATTCATACCATTTTGCGACGATCTGCGCCCAGCCAATATGCTTGTGAATCCTGAGACGCTCCAAATTACTGCCGTCCTCGATTTCGAGTACACAAACGCCATGCCTGCCCAGCTCTCATACGATCCTCCCAGCTGGCTGCTCTTATCTGGTCCAGAAGCGTAGCTTGATCGTGGGGCCATGGACGAGTTTCAACAACTTTACACGCCCAGGATGGCGCAGTTTTTGCAAGCGCTGGAATCGGCCGAGGACGCGTCGGTGTCGGGGAGCCAGCAGCTCACTGAGCCACGCCTCTCTGCTCGGATGCGGGACTCGTGGCGGTCCGGTCGCTTCTGGTTCAACTACGCAGCTAGAAAGAGCTTCGAGCTGGATGCCGTGTACTGGGCTGCGCTGCATCAGGGAGGCACTGGTTTCGAGCTGCTTGATGACGAGGTGCGCGGGGAAATGGAGGCGTTTAAGGAGAAAAAGATGGAGCAGCTAAGGGCGTACAAGGAAGAGTGCCATGCTCGCTTCTCCGAGGACGCGGATGCGTAATTGTTGCGGAAGACATGGCATGTCGGAAAAGATGTTCCCTGCCGGTGCTGCTGGGTCAGTATTGTGCAGCTCAAAGAGTAGATGGTTCATGCCAAGCGAGTGAGTTTGCTCGCAGGGTTCTAAAACAAATTGATCTGAAGCATATAAATGCCAAAACTACTCCGTATATAGTCCTTATGTAATCCGCCTTCAAGTATAATGATCATCTCATTTTCAAGCTTGGCAAATTTATGGCTTTATGAGAATTGAAAAGGCCTTGAAGAAAGCAATTTCTGTAGGCATTAGAATTCGCCGAAGACGCATTAGTGTTCAGGGTGTCAGCAATTCGTTGAGCCGCTTCCCGCTCGCATGCGTGAATTGTGGATGCTCCAGTCCAGCTACCACAGCGGGAGGAAAGCGAGAGAGAAAGCTTTGGGCTCAAATGCCGTGTTGGGCAGCGCTGCTTGAAGGAGGCACAGGCATCAGGCTGCTGCACAACGCGGCCGCAAGTCCACGAAAATGCCTGCCAGCCCGCTCGACCATCAACAGAGTCACTCCGCCGCACAGGATGAGAGCATTCTGGTTATACTACGCACATACATATGTATGTATGTATGTATATACATACATCACAGGTCCATTCTAAGCTCGGGACCTCCAAGTAGCGATCCTGATTCTTTGGCGCGTCTTCGCCGTGTTTGTAGCCGTTCAATGTGACCATCCAAGTATGCCGTCTCAGAGCCCTTCTATCTCCAACGAATACGGGGCCGATACTTACGGATGCATTCTGCTACTCTGGAGTGTGTTTAGCTGCTTATTTACTGTCATCTTCCGCACAATAGTCCGACCACTCGTACAGTGAAAAAGGCAATGGTTCTTGGCTGGTGCTGAGCCATTTTGTCTCCCAAGTTGGTTCACCTGGTTCTAGCCAATCTCAAGCTATCAGCATGTCTTTTTTGCGGGCTGTGCTGACGGTGCTCAGCCACAGATGGGAGGCAGGGCTGCAGGTTTCTATTGGACATGTCCGTTCATGGTTGCAGTATTGTCGCTCTCTGTTACATCCCCTCTTTGCGGGCTTCCTGGCCTTCTTTCTCCTTCTTTCTTCTTTTCCCAAACCTTTTTCCCCTTTTCTTTATTGTTGTTTCTTCCCTTCTCTCGCCTCTTCTACCTCCCTACACGTACCATCAGGAAAAGAAGAAAGAAAGAGGGGAAAGATAGTACATTAGGGTGGTACTCGCGCAGGTTGCTTCATCATTCTACGTTGCGAGACTTTCCCAAAGGTTATCTTGTCACAAAGCTGCGAGGCACGGTCGGGTTTTATAACCAGCAGGGAAGCTCGGAGTCACAAAGCAATGGCTTCACCCGAGAGTGATATCAGATCAGATGGTCTCGGAAATTCGGATATTGTTGCCATTGCTATCGGCGTGCCATCTGCCTTCTTCGCTTTGGCTAGCACCATCATCGCATATTGCGCATGGAAACATCCAAAATCACCACTCGGACGAATTGGAGCAGCATTTGGGCAAAAACTCAACGTCAGCGCCACAAAGCAGGACGTCGATGGCGCCGATGTTGAAAATTGCGCCGCCGACGACGAAGAGCTGAGCCGCACTCTATCATATCGATCATCCACCTCGGATGATCATGGAGGTGCACATGGTGGAAGCGCTGTGGGCGAGGACAGCTTACCTCTGCTGGGTCGACTATTCGTTCCAAAAGGTAAACAGAAAGGCTTCGGCAGCATGTCCTTTGCAAGTTATTGATTCGAACTCTCATTTAAAAGTTGCTACCATAGGACCGATTTCGCGTCATGACGCTTCTGAAGGCCAATTTCGCACTGTCCATGATATATTGGAGCATAGTAAGTCTTTTGCATTTCGCAAATAATGGGTTGTATTGTACGCGGGCTAAGTCATGATCAAAGATGGCAAGAATCAACCCGGGACGTCCATGTTATACGCAACCGTTCTCAATTTCATGTCACGGGTCGAAGTGAAGCATAACCTCGCCGGAAAGATCACCTTGCTTTACAATGGACAAGATCTCACAGATATTACTCCTCCTCTGTGGGAGCCCGACAAGTCTTGCCCTCAGGAGAGAATAGAGGTTGCCGTCGGGTAAGGGTCTTAGGCTTCGGGTAGCGTCTATATTGACGGCTAGGACACCGGGTCTGTCGAGCAAAACCTTGGGCAGATACAGTTTAGGCGGAAATAAAAAGGGAAATAAAGTGATGGGAGGCGATGAATTTGGAGGGAACTTCGAGCTGAATGAGGGAAAAGGAGGCAAATGGCCCCGCACCCGTTCACGACTGATCTCTTCTTCGGCGCCTGCATGCGCGCACGCCGTGGCCTTGAACGTATGCGAACACGAATTCAGATATGGAAAGGGTATAGATAGGTTGACATTCGGGGCTTGAGATGCCATGTCCTTTTGTATGAGTATCTTGGGATCCAAGGAGAGATTGATACACTCAAATGTGTAGTTACTTTTTAAAAAAAAAAAAAAAAAAAAAAAAAAGAGAGAAGTAAAAGTAGCCTCAACCTGCGCGTCGCTAAGTGAGTTATCTTTCCCCCCCCCCCGAACACGCCCAATAGACGCCAGAATATCCTGACATCATGTCTAGTGATGCCACCCCTTCACGTGGATCACCCTAGCACCCAGTCTGCAACAATACAGTCAGTCAATCCCCACGCTGGATTCAAGTGACCCATCTGGCCATCACTGCTTGATTTTCCCCGTCATCACCCGCCCGCCCGCAAGACCTGACACCCTACCTATCGCGGGGACACGAGAATACCGGGCAGGATCATGCTGCTGGATCAGGCGAATTTGGTGGTCCAACCTACCCTGCACCTTTGCCGTTACATTTGCACTGTCGACATGAATGTCTTCATGGGGCCTCTGGCCCATCCAGTCGGAAGGAAGGTAGGATTTGTCTGAGACATTTTGAAGCTTACATGCCGATCAGACGGTTTCTCGAGAATGTACCAACAACAACGGCCGAAAAAAAGGCTCCGGAGTGATCGTGCAGAATGGACGGCGTTCAATGTAATCATCACGTCTTCTTGTCTCTGAGCGAGCGCCGAGATGACTTGCTGTGGATACAAGAATCAACGCTTTGTGAGAGAACATCTCGCTCAGGAGAGTCGTGTTGCGATCTGCGGGCCTGGCGCCTCGGCGCATTCGCAGCTCTGGGAGGAAGCAGCATTGGTCATTCGAATCTTGTGTTTGCTACAAAGGATCCGCTTTCATTCTTGTCTTCTGATGGATTCTGGCTGCCAACGTGGCGTTCGATGTCTACATTAGTGTGATCTCGCCAAATGGAGCTGGTGGTGTGAGTTGCGGCACTTTCCAAGGTTTCAATGAAGTCACGATCCCCTGCAGGTATGAGCAAGTCTCATCCTTGTGGATTACGGAACAGTACAGATAAACGAGCAGGGGCTGGCAAAGGGTTTAATCATCAGGGTGCTAGACACACGGCGCTATTCTCCAGCCCCTGACCAAATAGCCGGACTTTCAACCACATCGATACGGGGCCCACATCCCCAGGTTGGTCGAGTAAAGATGGCGTGATCCCGGCAGGTGCCTAGCCTGATGGAAGGGACGTGGTGTCGACTTGCGAAGCGAGGCAAGACTTCCTGCGTTTCGCCTTGGCTCGTTGCAAATCCCGGTTCTAACCCGGTGATAGATGAAACTAGCGGCCTGGCTTGACAAGGATTTGCTCATGTCACCGTCTCATCACAGACGCTAGGTTTCCGAGGCGCATCATGTGACCTGATTTTTCTTCAGAAGGCTGCATGAATCGATAGATTGTCCCAAACTTTCAGCACGAGTGACGAACCTGCCTTTCGAGCGATAGCTGCTGAAACTGTTTGTCAAAACTGCCAAAGTTAGGCATCTTTTGACGCCTTTGCAGATTCAGCCAGTGCAGGAGCCTGGAGACCCTGGAAAGTCGCCATGTCTGATGTGGAAAGGATAGTCGGAAGTGAACAGCCTGTTGCTTCACTATCTTTCACTATCTGGGCGACTGGGCTCCGGTTCTCGATTCCAAATCGATCATCATTGCATATCATTGCATCGGCTGGGAACTTTTCTGCCCAGAAAGCGCAGGCGGCTAAGAATCAAGAACCGACAGCCATTTTTCAGCGTATGTGACCCTCATTAATTCGATGACGTGAAGATGGTGCGTAAGTGGGAAAAAAAAGTAAAGCGAAACACGGAACGGAATGGAATGGAATGAAATGGATCAGAGTGGAAAAGAATAGAAAAGAATGGATTGGAAAAGGAGAGAAATCTCCAGCATATGCAACGAGTTTCTTGAATTTGCTAGTGCTGACCAGACAGACGCTAATTGCAACGTCGGTGCAAGGCATCGCCTCACGCATCTCGCAAGCCACGGTCGTAGATTTGATAAGCCTCTCGCCAAGATGGCATGGGAAAGTCCCGCTCATGTCTAGGCAGGCACCTTTTCGGCAGAAGCGATCGTGTATAAATTCAAACTTGCCTCGAGTCGATGCGGTCGGTGGTCGTGACGTTGATGGTTTGTCGGGAAAAAGGTGGGCATTTTGATGGCTCATGCTTTAGATTTCTAGTGCACACCAGACACCAGACACAGGCACCAAGCACCAAGCTCTCAAGGCTCCAGACTCTAGGCTCCAAACATGCCAAACCCGTCCGACCATCCGAACTCGTCCGCCATCCTTGTGGCTCAACGTGACTCCTTACGCGCTTCGCATCTCGACTTTGTTGCGACCCAGCAAATAATCCCAGGGCTTCGCTCTCAATACACGGAGCCAAACATCACATTTTCCACCAGCCCATCCACCAGCCCATCCACCAGCCCATCCACCAATCCATACCTCCATCAATCCCTGAATCCAGACGCCAATCCATCCACCAATCCATCCACCAATCCATCCACCAATCCAACCATCAATCCATCCATCAATCCAGTCGTCCAAGAAGAAATGTCGAGCCAGGCCATTCAAGAACAACGAGGTATGTCTGTCCCCCACTTCAACCATCCGGACACCTGACAAGCTCGACTCTGCATTCACTTACATTCAAATACATCTTTCTCCCCATATTCCACCGGCTAATCTCATTCACCTCTTCATCGGCAAAACCCCTCGAACCAGAACAGCGTCCGTCGCTTTCGCACCAGGGCCAGAGCCAGGGCCAGTCTGTAACTTCATCTGCATCTTCATCTGCATCTTCAACTGCATGTCGACTCGTTTGTCTGCCGTCAGAACTCATCGACTGCATTCTAAGCTCCCTAGACACCGTCGCTTTGACCTTGGTGTCGGCGACTTGCCGCAAGCTTCGTCGACACGCAATCTCCGACGTCCACTGGATTCGCCGGGTGCAGGACAATGTTCCTGGCGTGAAGCTCACCAGCCCTGGACCCTGCAAGAGCTTTCGGGATCTCTTCATTGCACATGACCCCCTCTGGTTTCTGCCCAGGGCCAAGATCTTCTTCAGCGACCAGAACTGGACGGGCAAGATTGTCGTCGTACGGTTTGATCCTCGTCGCGGCTGCATCGAGGGCTATCAATTAGTCGCCGTGAACAAGAAGAAGTCAGCCCAGCCCGAGCTGTTGGACAATCGACGCATCGTAGCTGCCTTTGAACCGCACGTCCGTCTGCATCTCGACAAGCCCGTCTTGCAATTCACGCTTGGGGAAAGCCGCGGAGCCAGAGCTCGCGACTTTGCTGCTGAGCTACCCTTGACCTGTCCGGATGGCGGTCCTGCTTTTGCAGCCAATTTAGTCTTCACAAAACCCAATCCTAGCGAATTTGCGTACAATTCAAACCCGCGCACCAGCGATCTTAGTCGATACGACTCATTCGAGCCCATCTGGCCCTCAACAAGGATTCCGGCCAAGGAACGTGCGCTCGGCCTGTCGTCTGGCGGCGCGGAAGGCTGCCTCCCGAATACGCGGCCTCGTTCCCGACACGAAGCTTCGGAAAACATCTTTCGCATCCGGCAGTGGTATCGAAGCTCTGTCAGGCTGCTACAGGGCGAAGCCGTCGTGACTTCATCAGCTGGTGCCGCGGCAATCTCGCCGCTGGCCCTGGCTGCGTTCAACGGCTTGACGGGTTTCAACGGCGTCCAAAGCACTCTTGCTGCCGAAACTGTCGCCACTTACTCAACATTGGATCCCGCGCTATACACGCCGACTGAGAAGAAGCCGTGGCGAGGCATTTGGGTCGGCGACTACAACAACGATGGATGCGAGTTCATCCTCATACACCAACCTGACGATGATGATGATGGTGGTGACTCCCTCACAGACGCCGAGCTCGGCCTGGTGCCAGCGACTGAGGAGGGAGGTGAGAGCTGGGAACAACGGCGACGCGAGGCCCGCAAGTACCGCGGTAGTCTGCAGGCAATCAAACTGACAGGTGACCCAAACGTGCCCAAGGGCAATTACGCCTTCATCGTCGAGGACTTGGGCCCCAGCGGCCATATCGGAGTGGCCACGAACCCTCCTTCACTTGCCGGAGCCAGGATCGTCAGGAGCAAAGCATCCGTTGCCAACTTTGGATTCCAACGTGGTAAGCTCCTCATTATTCCACTCTGCTATATCCTCTCCGCCTCCTATTCATTTTCGCCACGAGTTGTATCGAGCTTCTTTTTTCTTTTATAATCTCTATATTTTATCTTTTCCTCTTTTTTCTATCTTTTTTTCTTTTTTTTTCTTCTTTTTTTTTTCTTCTCTGTGAATTTCCCCATCCTTATTCATTTATTTTTTTGTTCTTCTGATAAGCTTACTTGCCAACGTGGCGCCCTCGATAGATGCACTAGTGGAAAGCCAGCTTTTCCTCATCAGTCCAAACCGACTGGCTCAATTCCAGAATACTTCTCGTGACATCAGATTCTTAGAGAGAGTGCAGCTTGATGATTTCATTGTTCCCTGACTTGGTTGAGATCAATCGAGAGCGAGCTTCATCATCTGATTCAACCGGAGTTGCAGTAGTGGTCTTGGACCAATGAGCTTCCACGGGCACGTCATTGGTCGGCGGGTTGGAGAGTCGGCGTTCCTGAGCCGCTGCATATAGAAACTTAGATCTCGTCCACAGTTCCTCGTGCCTGAAATCCATCTACGCTCCTCCAAACCTTGTTTTGATTCTGAATGGTGGGAGAGGCGTCGTATTGCCCTGACAGTTCCCCTGCATCTGCGTCTGCCGGCGACTGCGACTGCGACTGCGACTGTGTCTTGCAGGGCGCGCCAAGCCGCCACTGCCGCACAAGCCGCCGACAAGCCGCCGACAGGTACGTAGCCTGCCTTCCAGTAGCCTGTCAGTGGCGTTCAGGGGATCCCCTTCCCCCCCCACTCCCCCAAGTAAGGCCTGGCCAGGTACGGCAACCGTCGGCCCGGTGAAATTTCTAGTAACTGCCGTTTTTTTTTTCAACTTCATCATCGCCTTTTACAGCCACTTATTCGTTTCTTGGTTCAGCATTTGCGCAAACAAGAATACGTAACCGTCTTGCGCCGGCACCAACGACAAACGACATCAACAAAGTCTGCGTTCAGCTGCACTCTCTTTCGCCCTCTCGGCCTTGAGCAGGCCTGTCACACCACAATCGCCACTGACCACGACGCGCGCGTCCAAGTCTCTATCGACCAGACTGCCCAAACCACCGATTCCACGAAATGGAAACACGTCTCGTTTTGCACTGGCTCTTTTGAATTCAAACTTCTTCTCTCGAGGACCGGCAATGGATTTGCGCTGAAAAAGGTGACCAAGATTACCACGGCGGCGTGCTTCCATCGTGGGAAAGTCGAGCGAGCATCGGTCATGGCCATTGGGCGTTCATGCCAGAGCTTTCGTTGGCTGTTGCGCCAGAGTGCCGCCGAGCTCAGGGCGACGGCCCGTGTCCCGACCAAGACCATCATCATCTGTCGACGCAACTTCGTTTCTGCTGCTCCTCCACTCAACAAGAGTGCCCCCGCTCCTTGGACGACTGAGCGGGACTCGGCGGCGGTGCGGGACTCGGCGTCGTCGCCACGCTCTCCTTCTCGTATCGCGGCCCTCGTAGCCGGCATAGGCCTGCTTTCCGTCGTGCTCGCTCTGTCTCCAGCTCCCCGCACAGCTTTCGACGCTCATTATGCCGCCTCAGCTCCAGTCTCCCCACCCGAATTGGAATCACAACCCAGTCACCCGTCGCCCCTTCATCCCGCCGACAGCCGAGACCCAAAGCTACCTCGCTTTCGCATCACCGAAATCCGAAAACACGGGGCCGATTCGGAGAACCCATGGGTCATACATGGCGACAAAGTGTACGACATTACGGAATGGATACCAGCTCATCCCGGCGGACAGGTGATCCTCCGGGCTGCTGGAGGCTCCATCGATCCATACTGGGACATCTTCACCATTCACAAGAACCAGTACGTCTATGACATCTTGTCCGAGTACCTGATTGGATTCGTCGACCAGGCCGATCTCGTCGACGGGAGGCCTTCCCAGGATGACATTGAGGATCCCTTTGACCATGACCCGGAGCGACACCCGTCGCTCATCACGCACACGGCGAAGCCCAGGAATGCAGAGACACCGTCCGAGGCACTCAGTGCTCAGTTTCTGACTCCCAACGAGCTCTTCTATGTCCGCAACCACATGTGGGTGCCCAACATTGCGGGCTCTCAGTCTGACAATCACCTTCTGACCATTGAGCTTGTCGACGGCACGACCAAGGAGTATACTTTGCAGGACCTCAAGACCAAGTTTCCCAAGCGCAAGGTCACGGCAGTGCTGCAGTGCTCGGGCAATCGTCGTCGCCACATGAGCGAGGGCTCTGGGCGCAAGGCCAATGGTCTCCCCTGGCAGTCTGGCGCCATCTCTAACGCGTCGTGGGAGGGCGTCTACCTTGCCGACGTGCTGGCCGATGCCGGGTTCGACCTGACAGAGGCGAGGAATGGGCTGAGCGAGGCTCAGCACGTTCAGTTCATGGGCCAGGAGGCCTACGGCGCGTCGATCCCCGTCAGGAAGGCGGTCGATCCTCTGGGAGACGTTCTGCTGGCCTACGGCATGAATGACCAGCCGCTTCCGCGCGATCACGGGTTCCCACTCAGGGCCATCGTCCCCGGCTACGTCGCCGCGCGCTCCGTCAAGTGGTTGAACCACATCACCCTTAGCGAAGAGGAGAGCACCAGCCAGTGGCAGCGGAGGGACTACAAGTGTTTCGGGCCAAACCAGACCAAGGTCGACTGGGACGACGCCCCAGCCATCCAGGAGATGCCCGTGCAAAGCGCCATCACGACCTGGAAGCTGGGCGGCTGGACAACGACGACCCAAAAGACAGAATCAGAATCTCACGTGCTCAGAAATAACAACAGTACGTCCCCACGAGACCAGCCGATCCCGCAGCAGCAGCAGCAGCAGCAGCAAAAGGTCTCTCTCGGCGGATACGCATTCTCCGGAGGCGGTAGGTCCATTGTTCGGGTAGACGTGTCCTTGGACGGAGGCGCCTCCTGGGATCAAGCACGCCTGCTGCCCGACTGCGTCGGCAAGGACGGGGACGCTTCATCGTCACCCTGCCACGGCCACGGAACATGGTCATGGAAACGCTGGAGATATGACGGTTTCATTCCCGCCGCTGCCTTCAAGGACAAGCCCAGGGACGGCAAGGACGAGTCTGGCTCTCCCGCAGGACCAAACTTGCGGTGCACGACGATGCTCGTCAAGGCAACCGACGACACGTACAATACGCAACCAGAGAGCCACGCAGCCACGTGGAATATTCGTGGAAATCTCGCCACGGCATGGCATCGCGTGCAGGCGTGTGTAGACTGCTCGCGCCTTGGGGGGAAAGGTGAATGAACCCTTGTTTCCCTCTATTTCTCTTTTTTTCTCTTTTCTTTTAAAAAGCATAGCGCATCGACAATGCTGTCCTCTTTTCTTTCTCTTTTTTTCATAAAACCCACCCCCCCTCCACCCCTTCTGTATTTCCAAGCATATCCTATAGAAATGATACTAGACCGGGCAAGGGGGTTTTCTTGGCGTTTAAATAGTTTGTCATAGATGTATATCAAGTCGGATAATATCACGTCGGATACCTACCTACATCCCTTACCTACATACTGGGTAGGTACACTACATATCCATGATTGATTGATTGATGACATTCAGTACGTAGCAATATGTCCGTCCATGCGTGTGCTTCATCCATACCTTCCTGCACCTAGAGATGAATGAGGACAGAGCAGCCCGCCAGCTGCAATATATAATGTACGTACGTAGAGTAGCCTGGGCGAAGAATTGAAAGTGCCCTCGGACAGGCAGGATATGCACACTCAGTGACGGGATGTGATCAAAGACCAGACAAACAGACAACTTTTATGCTTTGGTGACCACAAATACCACAACGCTACCCTGTACCTGATTGGAAGGAAGGAAGGGAGGGAGATGGATGTATTACTGCCCAATTTACTAACGTCTTTGCTCTTCATGGATTCGCCTGCACAAACACACACACAAACACACACACACACACACACACACACACACACACACACACACACACAAACACACAAACACACATATATACAAACACACACAAGTCGCTGCCAAAGTCTTCATTTGGCTCCATCAGACGCCCATGGTGTAGTATAGTAATAGTGTACATACATTTGCTGGGAATTACACGGCCCCCAGTGACCACGAGCCTCAGGGACTGGTTTACAAAAAAGTGTAAAAAAAAAAAAATAGGAGGGGGACGCACGAGTGATCCGCCCTCCTTCACTCGTCGCCGGGCTCGCCATCCGAAAAGTACTCGAATTCACCGGGCGTCTGCGCCTCCTCGTCGCCTTCTCCGTCCTCGTCAACAGCCGTCAGCACCCCGGCCGCCGCTGCCGCTCCAGCGCCCATCCCGCCGCCACTGCCACCCGTCTGAGCATCTGCCGCGCCAAATGGCGACGACCGTACCTGGTCCCGGAGAAGCTGCCCAAACATGGACCCCGACCTCGCCGTCGCGTCAGCAAGATTGCCCAGAGGCGTTCGGCCGGCGCCGCCCGAGCGGGCATTGGAACCTCCCGTGCTCGAAGTCGCGACCGGTGCTCGTTCCGTCGTCACCTTCTTCAGTTTCTCCTCAATCAGAGATTTGCGTTCGCTCGGTTGCGTGTCGTCGAGCAGGAGAGGACCGCCAGTGGGCTATATTGACTCGTCGTCAGCTCTTCTTCTCCCCGTCCTTCGTCCTCTATTCTCTTTCCTTTCAAACAAGGGGGTAATCGGCGAGTTGGGACGGGGGTTGTACAGTACCTTCTTCACCGGCTTATAGCGGCCACCTGGAAAACTGACATACTTGAGTTGGCCTGGCAGAACTCGGGTCATGTTGTCAACTTCAAACCCAAATTTCTCCTTCTCCGGCTTCTTCTTGGTGTCGACGGTGAGAGCATCCTTGTCTTCGGCTTCTTTCTTGTCCTTCTTTTCCTCGGCGTCATGGCCCTCCTTCTTCTTTTCATCATCCAGGTCCATCTTGTCGCCCGCTTTCGGAGGCGCCGTGTCAATGTCCATGCTCTCCCGGCGCTGGGCACGCTCCTTCTTTTGGGCGCGGCGTTTGGCTTGAGCCGTGGTTGAGAGAATGGCCGTGGCTATCAAAGCCGGGCCCTTGTCGACCTTGACCTCTTGCTCCGGCGGATATTCGAATAGGCTCTGGCGAGCAGCGCAGTGGAACTTGATGTCGGGAATGTCCAAATCGTGATCGAGGCCAATGACAGCCGTGGGAGAGAAGCTCAGCGACAGGAAATGAGTAAAGGGGAACCAATACCAGTACTGGGTAAAGACAGCCATGCCCACGATGCCAGCCATGTTCAGGTTCCCTGTCTGTGTCTGCAGGCCGATGGTGCAGTTGCGACCGCCCGCGTCGATGATTCCGAGCGCGAGAGCGGCGCCAAACTTGGTCATTGCGTCTTCGTGGCGATCACCGACAACCTTGCGCAGCGTCTTACGCGTGGACGATACCTTGGGGTTCATGACATCGTTTTGCTGGACCATGATCATCGACAGGGCAATCAAAGCACCCTGTCTCACGAAATCGGTGGGGTCCTTCATCATGGGCTCCAGGAGGTCGATGGCTTCGTCCAGTCCAGTCCCAGCGCAAGATATCCCGAGAGCCATGGCCGAGCCATACCGCACGTGGGGATTGTACGACTCCGAGAGGAGCTCAACCATGCGGGGCACGCTGCCTGGCTTTCGGAACAGGATGAAGCCCAAACTCATGACGGCGATTCGCCGAACGTCGTCGTTGACATCACTCACAGCGGTATGAAGTAGCTTCCGAATGGCCTTGTTGCTGCCGGTTCCGCAGTAGGCGAGGGCGACCGTCATGATTCCACCATATCTCAAGGTAGGGTCGGGATCGTTGAGCAAGCCTTCAATGAGAACATCCGCACCTTCTTGCCGTCCGTACATGATCAGCGCCATGCCCAGCGCCACGCCCCGTGCAATCTTTTCATGTGTCGTCTCGTGCGCGTACGTGATCATGTCCTCCAGTGCCTTCACGTTGCCGGTTCCCAGCATGATGAGCCCCATGGCCAGCCCGACAGCTTCGCCATTCAGCGCAGAATCTTGGAAGAGGATCTCTTTGAGCTTGTCGAAGATCTCGACGTCGCCGGTGGCCATGCCTGCTATACCCAGACCTAGGGCACCCCCATGCTGCACCACTTCCTCCTGGGCTTGGCTAAATTGGGATTTCAAGTACGAGAGCGCGTCGGCGCCGTGGTTGGCGTGGATCAGACCGTACGCATAGAGCGCACCACCTTGACTGAATATGGAGCCGTTGGTCAGTCCTTGACGAGGCAGATAAGGCTCCAGGAGCTTCTTGGACTGAGAGAGGTTTCCTCGGTGGATGACTCCCAAAGCCGCAGTAGCGGTAAACTTGGACCAGTTGACGGCCTTCCCAAGCCACTCCAAATTCTCCCGAAAAAACTTATCATTGGTCGTTCCCTGGTTCATGAAACCATTGCAGAAAGTCACAGCGGTGTGAAAGATTGAATTCCGGCCCTCGAGACTGTCGCGGACCTTGTTCAAGATGCTCAGATCGGTATGGTTATTGCGGTACAAAAATTCAAGATTCAGGCGTATTGTCTTGGACCCGTCGAGAATGGAGCCGATATTCTGATAGATTGTGCTTTCATTCTCAGCTGCCGAACGAGACGAGTCGTCCTCGTTTTCAAGCAGGGGCGCGTTTTCTTCTTGGCCACCCGACTCGCCTTCTGTCTTTGGCTTTTTCACCTCGGGCAAAGACGCCAGAACCTTGCCCAGGAATTCTTGTGTACCATTGTCGTATAAGTCAAAGGCGATTTGATAGGCGTTGGCGAGTGATGTACGATCGCCGTTCGAAACAAGGGCGCGAAGCATACGGGAGGCTTCTTCGTCAGAATTCAGATATACGACGCAGCGTGCGATTGCGAAATAGTCCGGGTTCGGTATGTCGTTGAGCAGATCCAGAATGAGACGCAAAATCTCTGTCCGGAAGCTTCTTTCCTGGACAATGTCCATGCAAATGCCAAGAGTATACTCCATGAGTTCCTCGGCCGGTCCCTGGGAGCCATCCTGCGGCTTGAGCTTGGACTTTTTCTCATCTTCGCTGGCCTGCTTGATGACGCGACGCAAGACAGCCAGGTTCCTGGCTTCTATAGCAATTCCAACGACTTGTCTGTAGCGCCCTTGCTTGAGACAGCTCGCGAACAAGCGCTCTATGATGCGCTGTAGGGAGGTTTCAGTGGCCTGATCAGGCAGTTCTGCAATGGAGCTGGAGCGAGCCTGTTTCACGACGGGCTGAAAAGTAGCATCCAAGAGAGTGTTGTCGATTGACACTCGGGACAGCAAGGACTTGGGCGGCAGAGTCGTATGGGAAAAGGGGGTAGTTGGGGAGAGGACGGCGCTGTCAGATGCAGTTGAAAAGGTGGTCGTGAGCTCGGGCAGGTCGGTATTCTTGGCGATTCGCGGCTCTGACTTCTTTGCAGCGGTGGTCGCAATGTATTGGTCGACGCATTTGGAGATGATGGTTTCCTCGAATTCGCC
Source organism: Hypocrella siamensis (assembly GCA_000731825.1). Lineage (NCBI taxonomy): Eukaryota > Fungi > Ascomycota > Sordariomycetes > Hypocreales > Clavicipitaceae > Hypocrella > Hypocrella siamensis. The sequence goes on from JMQE01000344.1 coordinate 42,915, forward strand.
GGGCGCGTCCAGTTTAAAGAGGTCTCCGGCAGCCAGCGCGAAAACCATGCTGTCATTATAGGCCTGAAGGTGATAGTACACCTTGGCCAACACGAGGGCGGCAAGCTGGCGCTCGGGGAACGAGTCATCTTCGTACAGAGCCTCGCTGAATTGTGTCAGTTGCGTCGGATTGCGCAGGATAATTAATGCAGTTCAGAAGCTTGAAAACTCACATTTGGCTCAAAGAGCCAGCAACTTCGGTCCAAACAGTGTCGATGTCATCATTGAGGGTCTGCAGAGCGAAAACCTTGAGCTCCGCTTCCTCGTCGGCCAGAAAAGCCAGGACGCCGGTGGCTGACACCAAGCCTGGCATGGTGAGAGCGTCGTTGACGAAGGAAGTATTCGGAAGTGGTATCTGGAGCTCTGACGAGACGGCTGCACGCGGCGGAAAGAGTGGTGGCCAGGGCAAGGATTGCTAGATCGGCGGCGAGCGAAGAAGCATCCAGATGGCAGCTGATGCGCTCGCTGCAAGGGCAGGAATGGCAAGGATAGTATGCGATGAGCGATGATGAATATCGCGGGATGGAAAAAGGGTCAGGCAGCGCGGTTGCGTGGTGATTGTCAGCTAAAGGTGGCCGCAATGGGCCAGGCACGAGTGGTCCACGTCAGGCAGAGAGAGCTCTGCTGTGAGTGAGCATGCACGGACCACCACCCGTCTAGGCAGCTTGTGTGATGACTGTGCTTATTTGATCACGTGATGCTACTGGTACCAAATTTGTCCAGATCACGTACTACTCACTCACTCTTTTCGTTGACGGAGAACTGACGATACGATGGGCAGTTTGCTGTCGTGAGAATTTCTTGCTCTCATTATCTAGCAGATCATGTAGAGAAAGGCTTCCATGTTTCAGGCGCAGTGTTGAGTGTATCATTGGGGGGGGG
>JMQE01000355.1:0-43602 GCA_000731825.1 Hypocrella siamensis
GGGGGGGGGGGGGGGGGTCCTCTGTCGAGAGGTGGTGTTTCTGGCGCCAGTGGCGTCTGTCAGTGGTGTCGGTGGTGCCAGTGCCAGTCTGTGTACCTGACGCGACCAGCTCCGAAAAGGCAGGTGGGTCTCTCACCGAATCAACCCAGCGATTCTAATTTTAATCGGCGAAGCCCGGTCCCTGGATTTTGGCCCCCCCCCCCTCTCTGCTCTCCTCCCCCATCATCCTTGGTTGCTGCGTCGCCGGTCGCGAGCGTGTTTTTTTTTTAAATTTTTTTTTTTTTGCCATTGACGCCGACGCACGCGGTAGGGCGCATGAAGACGCTCGACCTGACGACTGCGCGAGGTCAAAGCGTCTTGCTTCTGCCACTGCTCCCTCTCTGACCACTCTTTGCTGCCTGTCCTGGCCGTCACTCATTTCGCCCTCCAACCCTTGTCGCTGCGCCGCCGGCATCATTCTCGTCGATGCTGCTACTGCTGCTGCTGCGCGGTGGCCTAGGACGTATCCGCCACTGTTGTCTGGACGAATCGGATGCGCGTACCTGTCGCTCTGGCGGCGGCGACGTCTCTGTCGCTGTCGGGCCTCGAGCCTAACAAGACGCTCACGGAGAGAGGCGACGGCGATGCGAAGACGATCTGGGCGACACCGCACGACAGCTACTCGTCATCGATTGGCGTGCTCGGCTGTAAGATCGACACAAATCGCGTGGCCTACTGGCCGCAATCGGTCGACTGCTCCAACATTTGCGTGTCGGTCGAGTACCAAGATCGCCAGGTGTACCTGCTTCGCGTCGACCAGTCGGGCGGCGCATACGACATGAGCTACGACGCATGGAACTATCTCTACACGGGCAAGTCGGCGACGGAGAGTCCTGCAACCGGCGGAACCGTGGCCATGACGTACACCAACGTCGACGCATCCAAGTGCCGGTCGCTCATCCACACCAAGGGAAAGAAGCTGCCGCTCAGCGCCGCCAATAGCATGAATTACTTGGCAAGCTGTCTGGCGCAGCCCAAGAGCTGGGTCGCCAGCAACTACATGACGCTCAACATTGCCGACTCGATCTGCACGCTGGGCATCGATGAACAGTGCAAGCTGAAAGATGCCGAAGCCAACCAACCGACCTGTCCGCATACCCTCGGCGACATGGCGTCCCTCAAGGACAGGCCCGTCTGGAACATTCAATACGGGAGCGGCAAGAAAGTCCTGGCGACCTCGGGAGCCTCGGGAGCCCCTGGCGCCGGTGGCAACGGCGAAAACGCGGCTTTGCCTGGCGCAAGACCCGTGCTGCCTCTGACGAGCCTGGTGCTGTGTGGCATCTACGTCATGTTGTAAGGTCCCGGGCCGTGTTGTACATGCACGACGTTGTCATGTTAGCAGTCATATTTGCACTGATATTCTTTTCTTCTCCAAGATTAGGGAATCAAACGTTTTTTTTTTGGTTTTTTTTTGTCTTTTTTTTTTCTTTTCTTCCCTTACGCCCATCACGAAAGATAGATACCACTCGCAAAAGTTGCAAACAGTATATTATACCAATATTGTCCTCACAACCCTTTTGACCTGTTCTCCCGTACAGAGATGTACCTCGGAAACTTTCAAGTTTCACCATCAACGGCCATCATCCTGGAAGCTCGTTTTCATGCACACGACATTGACAGGGTACATCAACCGCCCGCACTGCGCCCGGGCCGCCGGCGCCAGAAGAAGAGAGCAAAAGGGAAGCAAGGCGAAAGAAAATGAACGCCCACTGCAGACTTCTCCGAGGTGTAGGGTGCTCGGCCTTGGCCGCGCCATGCGGCTTTAAAGAAAGCAAAGCACGGCAGGGAAGAGGGCTCGTTCATGGCCCAGGGCCCTTGACCTGACTCGACGCACGCAGAGGTGGAAACTTTATTCTCTCTGTGCAGTACCCGAACTAGCTTCTTGGCATCTCAGTTGTCCATGTGGCGTGCCATGATCCCTGACCTTGTCGAGACCCGAAACTCACGCTGCCGCCGCCGCCGCCGTCGCCGCCGTCACCGGCATCCAATCTGATAATGCGCAGAAAAGAGCAAACAAGAAAGTGTCCAAGCACAAGTTGAAGCTCGAAACTGTCATCTTCCTTGTCTCCCCTTGCCGGTTCAAGCATTCCAGGGACCTTGTCATCCGTTTCAGAAAATAATGCCGCTTGGATCTCTGACAACAATTAGACAATAATATGGCATTACAGTACATAACACATTCACTGCATAGAGCAACCGTTGGCCCCCTCCCCTTACAATCCTCAGCGTAGAAACAGAATAAAAAGAAGATGACACGAATCTCCTCCTCCATTCTGTGTTTTTATTTTGTTCCTTTCCCGTGTCTCTTTTCACGCGTCATGACGTATTGACCCTTAAAAAAAACCAACCGCCGCCATGAATCTAATCTCCCTCCTCCTCACTACCCTCCTAGCCTCCTCAACCACCGTGCTCAGTCTCACCCAGAGAGCCGACAGCAGCAGCACCAGCAAATCCATGCCTCCGCAGCACAAACTCCACCCCATGACAGACAAGTTCGCCTTCAAGCTCACGCTGCCCCAGTTCACCAGACGCCGCCACAAGAGAGCCCCGAGCTTCTTCGACTGGAGCACAGACGGGTGCTCTGGCTCGCCTGACAATCCGTTCAACTTTAACTTCTTGCCTGCTTGCCACCGACACGATTTCGGGTACAGGAATTTTAGGAGGCAGAAGCGGTTTAATGAGGAGAATAGGGACCGGATTGATGGGCAATTTCGATATGAGTGCGTTTTCTATGCTTCTTTGCCGTTGTTGTGCTTCTTTGCCGTTGTTGTGCTTCTTTGCCGTTGTTGTGCTTCTTTGCCCTCGTCTGTGCTTTTTTTGTCCCTTTGGTGTTTCTTGGCCCTCATTGATGGTACTTTGCCCTCATGATGGTACTTTGCCCTCATGATGGTACATCACCATGATCAACGGTTCTCTATCTCAGTTAATGTCTCTTTGCCCTCGTCTGTACTTTTTCGTCCTTTCACTACCTCCTTGCCCTCATCAACGCTTCTCTCCCCCATCAACGCTTCTCTCCCCCATCAACGCTTCTCTCCCCCATCAACATGCTTATTCCCCCCAAAAGCCACAGAATCTCGCTGACTTTCACTCTTTCAGCATGCTACACCAGTGCAGCAAGGTCCACTACGGCCTGCTGCCTTGCAAGGCCCTCGCAAACCTGTACTACCTCGCCGTCCGCCTCTTTGGCGCAAAGGACATCAAATGGGGCAAAATTAACAAGAGAGAGGTGCAGATCCTTGAGGAGCAGTACCAGGCCGCCCTGGCAGAGTACCAGGAGGAGGTGACGAGGGCACAAGAGGCGGGGGAGCTGCCGGTTCTGGAGGAGAACAAGCCTGTTGCTGCTGCTGCTGGTGAAGGTGCTGCTCCTACTGCTGCTGCTGCGACTGCTGCTGCTTGTCATTTTTCTGCATAGAGGTGACGAGAGGCAGAACAAGACAAGGTGAAGGCTGATGCAGAGTCTGGTCCACGATGCATCGGCCGGGCTTTGCCGCCCCCAAAGCTAGCTCATCATGATTTAGCAAGCGATTGTTCGCGACTTTATTCCTATTCGAGACGTTATATAGTTTACCAATCCAATTTTCGAGACCACCACTGGAGATTCCGGGCATTGATTGCGCTGCCCATGACTCACTCGTATCCTTCGAGTAGCCACTTTTACACCTCGCCGTTCCCGTTTCACCCCCCTTTTCTGCGCATCAAAATGACTCCCACATCTGGCTTCCTCCCGCTATCAATCGATTGAAAAGCTCGTCGCGCCCTGTCAATGCCGTGAGGTGGTACTCGTCGCCTCCTTTCGTGCGCACCACGAGACCATCCGCAATCTTCTTCTCCAACGCCCACTTGACCGCCATCTTGCCCGTCCAGCCAAGACCACCGACTTTCCTCAGCTCGTTAATGTCAGAAATGGAAATGGACCACGAATGGCCCGAGCCGCTCAGATCCGACGTCCAACTGAGCGCCGGCGAAGTGGCTGTCGTCGTAATGTACGCAGATCCCTTGTGTCCCCTGTAACGAGACGGAAAGCAGACCGGCCCGGGGACAGGGTCAACAGCTGTTCGCTTGACAACGCCCAGCCGGTTTTGGGCATGCTTGCGACCAGCGGCGGCCTTGATCTTGTCAGTCGCGAGGATTGTGCTGATGGCTCCACCCGTCGTGCCTTTGAGGGCCTTGACGATCCGACTCGTCTTTTTCGGCGACTTCTCATCGACTCCCTCTACCGCACTCTCTTCCTCGCCGGATTCTTGCGCGACAGCGTTGCGAATCTCCTCGTCAGAGGCACCTGCCAACATTGGTTAGTTTTCTCTTTCTCTTTCTTTGCTGCTTTTCATGGCGAGCATCGTAGGGGCAAACCCCGTTCCATCCGTGACAAGACTTACCCAACTGATTGAGACTCTGCTCATCAATCGTCTCGGTCTTGCCGGCATTCGGTACATCAGACGGCCGTGGCGGTGGGATTGGCGCCTTTCCGTGCTCTCCTATTCGGAGCAGCGTGACTGCCAATTGCGCATTCGTCGGCACGCCCCGGAGAAGTGAGTTTTCTAGCTTGATGTACTTCTTCCAATGCGGATAAGTCCTGCTAACAAACGCCTCGAGCCGGGACAAGATCGGGTCGCCAAACAGGAGCACCCCGAAGGCGAGGCCTGAGCCCTTTGCCAGCATATAGGGCGAAATAAAAAAGGTCGCGAGCAAGATCGGAACCAGGCCAGATGCGAGCGTCAGCCTCGGTTTTCGCTGGGGAAATGGCGGCGTTGGACTCAATGCGTTGCCCAGTCGTTCCCATGCATCTACAAAAGCAGACAGGCCATGCATCCCTTGTTCGGCTTTCATCCAGACAATCTTTGAAACGGGCCGCTTTGTCTGGTCATTAGCCGTATTGTTTGCTGCTGCTGATTCGGATAATTCGGGTGCGACTTCCTGCTGGATTTGGAGGGGATCCGGTGCGGAGAGGTCGGGCGTCGGGCCGTTGGTCGTGTCTTGCGGATGTTTGCCCAGGCTCGTGCTCAGGAGCAGCTAAACGGATCGTGACAACCATTAGTTGATGAATCCTTTTATCATTCGATTCGGGACTCGAAGAAGTACCGTTGCCACATTGTTAAGAAAACTGTGCGCTTCCTGTTCGGCGCCCTCGCCATCCCGGCTTTCGGGCGCTCCCGTGACGGTGTCGTCAGAGCCAAGAACACCCGCAGGCGGCTTCTGAATAGCTCCCGTGTCTGAGCTGATGATCGCTGGCGGCGCCGAAGGAAAACAGACGTCTCGCGATTCCGGGACCAATACCAATACGATCAAGAACGCCACCACGACGGGGAGGAGCATGTCAAACAGCCACGCGACGACGTAGACGCCAAAGAAGACCGATGTCCGCTGGTACTCCCTCCACGACCTTAGACGGACAATGTGCTTCCAAAACGAGACGAGTTGCACCACAATAGACGTGTACAGCCTTTCGAGGTGTGCGCGGAGCTTGTCGGGCGAAAACTCCTCGTCATCGGCAATGTTCATGTCCAATTTTGCCAGAGGGGGATTATCGATGCTCTTGACATGAAAGGTCTGCTTGTCGAAGCGCCGTATCAGCGTCCATAGCTGGTCATTCGAGAGTCCGTTGATGACTGGCTGGGCAGCTTTCGAGTCTTGGTTGTTCCAGCCTAGATCTTGTACTTCGACTTGACCGCCGTCGTTCTGCGCCCTGAGGGCGCCTTCCTCTTCGGAGCCAGCTTTGATGCTCTCTTGGGCAATGGCATGGCTGTCCGTGGGCGCTGTTGCATCGGTTTCGTGTGTGCCCGTGTCGCGACTTTCGTCTTGTCGTATTGCACCGAGGCCGTGCGGCAGGCTCGCTGCCAGTGGCGCCGCCATTTTATCCTCGACGCGTGTCGTAAAGTTCACGTCGCGGAGGAATGTAAAGAAACAGGCTTTGGCTGCGAATTGAGTTTCTTTTCCTTCTCCAGCCTTCTCGAAAGCCACGCCCCGTATTCTAGGTGATCAAGGTTGGACGTCATTCCAGTGGGAGAGGGTACGTACATAGGTACATACATTTGTACGTGCCGGTAGTACCTGCCTGCCAGACAGCCATACGCGCATTTGGTTCAATGACGTCACGACTTTTCCACCACCTGGAATTCAGCGACGGCTCGCATCGCCGGTGAGTCGCGCCATCTAGCTCTTGTTGTACGTCTATCCGCGACCGAGGATTCACAAATCCCATCTTGGCAAAGTACGGAGGATGGAGCGCTACCTTCAGCCACAGCGGGAATACACTTTCGGATATAATTACCGTTCCGCAATTGCCCGCTGTCATGCACGCCTCCAGGCCACACACAATTGTCCGAGGCTGCATATTTGGGACGCACGCTTAATCTGGTGACGTATGAAGTGCGTGCATCCTTGAGATGCTTTCGATTGGTAACGTATATCTGAATACATCGTTCTGAGCGCCAAGATGAAGAGACTCAACAGCCTTTGCTCGCGTGTCCGAGCCTTCTAGCTGGCCCAAAGGACTCCTCATTGACTCCTCCAAACATGAAACCGTACAAAACGTGTGGCGTGGTTCGAGTAGACTCTTGCGAACCTTGGCGCAAGCTTGGCTGCGTCAAAGCAACCTTCTACCAGCCCCTCACTGCATCCTGGGCTTCAGCCAAACGTATCTTCCTTCACGCAGCGAGTCGGGGCCTCCAGCCTTCTTCGATGTCTTGGTCGTTGAACAAAGCCGACTGCCCGATCTTGCCCTCAAATACTTTCTCCGCATCATGCGACGCATCCCTCACGATGCCCAGGCGCATGTTGGTCCGCCCATGCGAAATGTCACTCCAATCCGGGAGGTTCTCGAACTTGCCGGGAAAGCCTTCCAGGGTCTCATTGGTGCGCGCCAGCGTGTTGACGTACCGATACCAGATGAGGTTGCGATTGCGCCGCATTTTTCCACCCTGGATTCTGGCCATACAGTGCTGGTCTCCATTGGTCGTGGCCGTGTCCTGGAGCCCAATGATGGACACGACGTCTCGCGTGACGTAGCGCTTGAAGAACTCTCGCGGGTCCGTCACGCCGTCTGATGTCCCGGGGAAGTTGTTGAACCCGTACCGCCAGTCGTTGTACAGCTTGCACTTGACGGGGGTCGGGAGCTTCTCGCCCTCGAGCATCACGCGGTTCTTTGTCCAGTACGCGCAAGTCGACGGATCCCCGTGGACGTAGCGGACATGAACCCCGGACGGGGGCGACATGCCCACCATGGCATACCGCTGGGCCAGCTGGCCGCCGCCGCCGTGGCCGACGACGGTGATGTTCTGAATCTTGGGATGCTTCTGGCGATCTGAAAAGTCGTTGACGAGCGCGTCGAGCGCGTCAATCGAGGTCAGCTTCGTCCCCTCGGGATGATTGGCCTTGTCCCCAGATTCCCAGGCGTTGACGTCGTCCCAGGCCAGCTGATTCTCACTGTACTGTCCCGAGTTGTACTTTGTCGAGAAGAACTGAGGCGCCGCCACCATGATGTCCCCGGCAGACCCCTCAATGAAGTCATCCTTGGCTCTCTTGACGACCTTGTTGAAAGTGTCCCAGTACCTGTCTCCATCGCGGTTCTTGCCGTGGATGACGATGATGGCTTGGGTGAGAGACTTTGGGTCCACGCCCTTGGTCTGGTAGACGGCTACGGTATTCTTCTCTCCGTGTCCGACATCGACCGAGATGATCTCGGAGCCGTCGGGGGCCTGGAGGCTTTTGTGGTTCTACACACAGCACATGCATGCACTCGTTAGCCAGGGGTTCTTACACATTCTTGCTCTTCCTTTTTCCTCTTCCTCTCCACCAACAAAAAAAAACCTCTTCATAGACGCGCCGACTGGAAAGAATTAACAGAGGCATCATTACCTCGCCTGCATTTTTCTTCCCATGAAACACTTCATTATAGGCATCAGGACACCGCTTCAAGTAGGTGAGGCGCTTGAATACGCGCCACCCATCGGCTTCAAGACCAAGCACACCGAACTGGCTGGAGAGAAGGGCCAGGACTGTCCAAAAGGCCAGCAGGCTTCCCATAGGACCCATGATGTGTTCCGGACTGTTGGTGCAATCACAATGAGCATGAGCAGATGAAGGACATGCGACGGGCGCCGTAGTAATATATATGTCGCCAGACAAATCCTCCCTTGGTCCGTAGCTCACTCGGAAATCCCGATCCAAGGGCATCGCAGCGCCGCCATCTCGTCCCTGCGAGAATCAGACTCAATCACGATGTTACCCAGCCGAATGGTCAGAGATCGACAATTTTGTCGCACGTCTAAAAGAAGCGCGCATTCCCTCCATAGGAACAGAATGTCCGTCCTCCGTAGGAAAAGGGCCCAGCTATTTTAGGTACCGCGGGTACCGCGTAAACGATTTCCACGTCGCGAAAAAAAAAAAAAAAAAAAAAAAAAAAAAAAAAAGGAAAGGAAAGGAAAGAGAAGAGAATGGGCCGGCACTTGACCCACGCTAAGCAGCGACCAACAGGAAGCCGGTCTGGCTAGATCCCACCAGAGTGGATCATAGGCTCTTCCGTCCCTTCGGATGACATTCCGATCCAGAGAAAAAGGCCAATAGGACCCGATGAAATAGGCGTCTCGCTGCCGCTGAGCAAAATGCCGATGACATCGGCATGACTTGCTTTCTCGCCACGCCTTCGGATTGTACTTGTCTTGAATGCGGAAATGGTTGGGGAAGAAGAGAGAAAAAGAGCGCTTCGATAGCCAACCTCGGATTTAATTTTGACTTGATTGAGGTCAATGACGACCGACCTTTGTCTACTCAATGCCAACAGACAACCGCCATATGACGCGTACTGCGTCGGTAGCTCAATCGTTTCCAAGCTTGCCTCGTCTGGTGAGCTCGTGAGACACGCTATAGCACCCGGAAAAAATAGACGGTTTCTCGTACTTCGGGCTCGCAGCCAACTCACATGCCGTACTCGTTTTCTATCTCTCGATTCAATTTCTCGTTTTTTTCCCACCCACGCGCATCCTGGAAAGGGGGCAATCTCAAGCCCACTGGTTGAAGATCCTGTTTCGACCGTGCATGGGTGCTAGAAGCCTCACTGTCAGAATATCCCTGCACTGACCTAATCATGACATGTTTGTGTCAACCAACTCTCTTGTAATCGCGCAGCCTTGTCGTTGGCCTCGCATATCAGGCACCCACGCACAAAATAGCGGGAATCATTTCGTGCTGAATCTAAACTCCATTTCGTCGCTCAGCTTTGGATCGTTTCCAGATAACGTTGTTGGTCATACGCAATCAATGCTTTATCTTCTGCCCAATTGTTGGCAGATGGCATCTTCAAAGGTCCCCCTCCAAAAAAATCCGAGTCCATCTCGTGGTATATTCGAAGTCGCGTCATGCTCATAAAGTCGGTCATCCAATCATGTGCTTTGCAATTCTGTCTTGTCGCCAATTCAATCGCAGCCGTCCAGCCAAACCCCATCACCGTCGAGGCCAAGACGTGCAGCTTTGGGTGATGCTCGCCGTCTGCACATTTGCTGCTCCGGCGTCTAGGAGCTGCTTGACGCTGTATGGCAAGTGCAATTTCCTTTCGTTCACTCGCCGGCTGGTTTCGAGGAGCATCCTGTTCGCTGATGGCATGTGTTGTCCTGCCTTGAGCAATAGTTCACATCCTTTCAACAAGATATCTCCACGGCCATCTGCCAAGGGAGCTTCAAGGGCCAAGTACCGGACAGCCACTCCGCATGCGTACGAGAGCCAGAAATCCTGTCGCGTAGCAAACAGTACCTCTTGTCTTTCCAGCGCTGCAATGATAGATTCGCAGTGCGTCTGGCAAAGACCGCCAGCTGTTCCGCCGTTGCTAAACTGCAAAGACGGCAATCGCACAAAAAATCTGAGCAAGTTTATGCAGATGCAATGATAGAATACTCTTTCTCATACAATCAGCCAGGTCCTTTGCGACCCACGCGTAAACGAATCGACGCCGATGCCAAGATGGGAGGAAGGGACGGCGCGCACCCGATTCAAATGCACGTCGCGCGGTTACACTCACTCCATGGCCAATAACGACGGAACGGCGCTGGGCCCTTGAAACTGCTGCGTTATCGACTCTTTCCACTCGATCAATCGTCTGTAAATTTCTCTTGTCCCGCGAAAGTCGGGCGCTAGTGTCGAAATGTATCCCTCCATCGCCAGCAGACACTCTGCAGCCAGCTGCGTCAGATGTTGCCCAGCCGCGAGAGCGTCGGCTGCGAAGTTCAGTCGTGGATGTTCAGATAACGGATATGGAATCCAAAATGGGCTGAGAGCTCGTCTCAGGCCTGGCTGTAGCTCATGGCCGCCAGCGCCGGGCAAGTACCGCATCAAAGGCTCTGATGGCTTGGATCCATCAATCATGCACATCTTTCTGTGCCCGTCCCTCAGCTGCTTTGCGCAAGAAAAGGTGCTGAATGGAAACCTACGCATCAAACGAGTAGAACCCGCTCGCTATGACAAAGACGGCTTGTTGCACCCTCGCCGTCGTGTCGCCGTCTCTTGGGAGCAACACATCAGCCAGCAGGGCGTTGGTCAATTTCGACCTTGACAGACAGGTCGATCTCAACTCAGCTGCCTTTTGTGCATCGCCAAAAGCACTCTCATAGACGAAAAGTATAGCAACAGATTGAAGAAACTCGATGGTTGACCCCCCGGCATGCTGACCGAGGATTCTGTGCGCTTCTTGGGCAAAGTCATTTCCGCAGACTGAAGGGGTGGGATTGACGTCCCATGACAGAAACACCTGTGGCTTCAGATGAATACGTACTTCAGAAGCCAAAAACAAGAGAGAACCCTATCCTTTGCCCCCCCCCCCCCCCCAAGCTGTAGGCCATGATCGAGTTGATCAATAATTCTGAGCAGAAATGCGCCGTGACAGAATCGTCGATACGAGCAGCGTCCCTATCATCACGTGAGCGAATGGCATCTTTCAACAGATCGAGATGCATGAGGCCCGAAACAGTCGTGTCCCACGCCCAAAACATATTGAAGAGATGCGTCAGTGCGGTATCGTCGTGGTGAACAGTCGTCCACTGCGACAGCGGTAAGAGATGTTGGGGCTCCAGTTGAGGCGAGGTGCACTTGGCTGAGGCACGATCCGGGGAGGGACCTTGATCCGTACACGGTACTTCAGATTGCTTTTCCGGCTGAGGCGGATCCTTGAATCCGACTCGATTGTCAAGAAGGGCCACGATGACGTCGCTTTGAGCCTCTCTAAGGTATTTCAAGGCGTGAAAAGCATCCTGCTCGGAGCCATCGAAGAGGACTCTCAATGTCTGCCTCAACGTGTCGTATGACTCTCGTAGCCCGCTACATTGCTGCTCCAAGGCAGTCTTTCTCGGCACGTACTTGCACAGCGCCTGATTTGTTTTACAATGCGCGCATGTTGGGCGGTGGCCGTCGCACTACGCAATAGTTAAAAAGGAGCCGCGACAAGAGACTTCAGAGCCACAAACAAACTCTGATCTTTCGCCTCCTGCATCCTATTGATCTGGTCAGCTTTCTGGCTGAATTCTTTAAATGGTCAGTACCGACGGACTTTCACAAGCCTGGGCGACGCCCTGGCGCTTTTGAACTCGTCGCTCCTTCTCCTCTTTTGGCGCAGGCGGTGACGGAGGCGTGTAGCTGGGCTTCGGAAGCAGTAGTCTCCCAGACATGATGAAGATTTGGGTTTCAGGTACGGTCCAGTCCTGTGTCGGTGGCGAGGAGTTTTGAACACCGGCGATGAGCTTTGAACATCAGCGAGGAGCTGTGAACACCAGCGAGGTGCTGTGAACACCAAGGGAGGTAGACGTTTTGGGGGAGAGGGGGGCTCAGTTTCCGTTCAAGGTGGTCTCCCGGGCCGACAGGACCAACAGCTTTCGGCGGGAACGACAGGAGCCCAACACCTCGCAACTGCCCGACAAGTTTCCCACCATGTATTTATTTCGCCACCTGATTGTGATTGTTAAATGACGTTTAGCAAGGCCGTACGTCAGAAGCTCGATATTCTGGCGCAAGGCTGGCCGGCGGCGCATCTTTGTTTGCTACACCTTGTTTGTTACAAGCGGCACGGCTGGCCAAACACGACGCCCGCACTGCAGACACCCGCCTGTGTTGGAGTCTCTCCGGTGGAGACAGGTTCGCAATACGGCAGCTGATTGATCCAACGATTCCCAAAATATCCAATGCCCCGTGCTTGAACTGATGTTTGCTCCTCCGGGAAGTCATCAGTGTCTTCCGCATGACCCGCCGTTCGCCGAGAGCAATGCTTTGGTTCTTCTCTGCTCTGTGTCCATGAACACTTTCTTTCACTTAGGTACCAAATAATGTTTATTGCAGGTTCAGAGGGCATCGCCCCCAATTCCGTCCATGCTCTATAGCCCTGCTCGAAAAGCAGCCACAAAATCGTCATGCAAGCCTTCGGTCAAGAAGCCGACAGCTGAGGCATGACCCTTTGGGGAGGGGGGGGGGGGTTGATTTCTCTTCAAAGCAGAGTTACATCTGGACTGATTGTTGGCAATAGCACCGCTTTTCCGGAAAAGCAACAAACCCGAAATCCCGTTGATCCTCATTGAACCAACATCTGGAGCCAACCCAGACACCTTTGCTTTGTCGCCTGGAATAAGATTTTTTCAAGACCAAGTTGGTTTCAGCAGTCAATTTCAGCTGTGACGCAAGCAATGTGACAAGACTGCCAGCTGCATGTGCCCCCCTCTCTGCTGCAGCCTTGACGATCAGTTCATCCCCTACATAAATGATGAAACCTTGATGCCATCGACAGTTCTCTTTCCAAAAGAAAAGTTAATTCTGAATCAGCCTGTCCAGCCAGCTTCAAGGAGTGGTCCTTCGCCGGGAATACTTGCTCACGCTTGATAGCTCACCAGTTTTGCAGCCCAATGGTTGGGCGGATTGCATCGTGTAACGATGAGATTGAATCAGCTGCCTTTCCCGTGGAAGAATGTTTGTCGCAAAAAATGGCGATATCTCTGGCTGTGGTAAGCCCATTTGTCGCGGTCCTCGACAAAGCCCCTTGTGCTGCGCCGGAGTTGACTTCTGCATTCATCAGTCCTGACCGTGCATGGTACACCGTCTGGTGAGACACCGTGGGTGGGAGATTAGGTGTGATGGACCAGCAATGGGTGTGGCGTTGGATCGCTCTCCTCTCTGTTCGCCCAATGGCCATTTTACCCGCTTGAGACAATTGATATGGCCGTGCCAACAATGATTTATCAAACGAACCAAGACTCGCGACAAATGCAAGAACCGAAACACAAATCCTGCCCACTTTGATCGGCAGCTTGATCTCCATCATGACTACGTCATGTCTTGACGGGTCCAGGGGGCTTCGGGTCCCCCAGCTTGTGCCTCGCGGTCGAGCCATCCTCGAAAGCCTATCATCGACCGCTTTACAACATCCATGATTGGCTCACCGGGCAAATCTCCGATTTTATCATCCTTACGTTTCAGCGGAACCAATTTTTTTCTTCGCACAGACTGGCAATCTGCCAACATGATTCTCGGCCAATCAGAGGTTGCGAGCTTTATGGCGGCGTGCATGACACGTCAGAGTTGGTCACAGGAAAACTCCCATGATGTCGACTTGACATGTGGGCACTGCAAACCATGGAAACCAACCATTGTGGCGAATTTTCCGAGTAAGGATGAGAAAAAATTAATCACCTTTGACGGCCAACGCGTCGTGCTCGCTGTGGCCCATGAACGAACCGGCAAGACCTGGGCTACCTAAATAGCGTTGGTGGCAAAGAGGACGCTTTCCTTGTCGTCGCTATATCAACAAACTTGCTATGAAGCGGAAAAGAATATAAAGATGAGTGCAACGGCTGCACTCTTTCTCTCGAGCTCGATTGTTGCCTGTGAGCTGGGTCCCGGACTCTTCCAAACCAGATTCATCGGCTTCCATGGGCAAAACGCCAGCGGCGCGGAAAGAAGAAGTCGGATGATTTATGATGCATCAATGTGACTGTGCAAAAACGTCTGGGCTTTGTGGAGCAATGCGGCACGGAGAAATATTGATAATCACCAAGGTCCTGTTGGCTCTTCCTCTCGTTGAAGTGGTCGGGGCCAACAGGCAATAGGGCCGACACAAAGACTCTAAGCAGGTCCGAGTTGATATTTCAACGAGTTTTTGCACACTTGATTCAGTGTTTTCACGATAGAAAAATCTTTTATGTCCGTGGTAGGGATTTCACGCCAGTGGAAGTAAGTTGAGCTTGTGATGCAAAAGCAAAGGCGGGGGGAAATTTCATTGCCTTGACGGTGTCTAGCCTTTTCACGCTGTCTGTACTCTTTCTTTTGTCTGAACTTTTCCTTGGTTTTCCTTTACCCCCCTTCTGTTTTCTATCAGGCCCATGACGCCTCTTGGTTGGTTCATTCAAATCTTGAAGCATGGCAATTCGTCACAAGCAGCCCTTTGTTGGACGACAGGCTGCAGTAAGCAAAAGCCGGCGAACAGCACAGCCGCGGCGAGACAAATGATGCTTCCCAAGAAAAAAGAGAGAAAAAGACGGCGAGTTTGATATTTCAGCTATGTCTTTGGCCTAAATACACCGCAGAGAGAACCTAGATGAAGCTCCTGCATGTTCTTGCGTCATCCGGCCATACCCGACGGGTACAATGCGGTGTTGAGCATTCGGCAAGACTGCCAAAGAATAGACCTCGTGGGCGAGTCATTCAGCCGTGGTACTCAGCAGTGGAGGGGGAATGCAAGCTTCTCTGACAGCGATTAGACCCCTTTTGAGTCCTCGTGAATCAAGGCGGCGCGACATTGACAGCCAATCACGGCCCCGTCTTTGGCGACTATACCTCGTGGCTGGATCGTATGACGCAACAAGACTCCCGAGCAGTGGGGAAATCCCTTATCAGATCTTTTACCTACAGCAGGGGCCTCTGGGTTGAAAATCTCGGCGCTAGGGGTAAGCGGAGCGTGGTCCCTTGCGCGTGCGAAAGCCGACACAAAGCTCTTTGATCCGGCGCTGCGTTTGTATTTTTCAGACTCTTTCAAGATTAAAAGAATGGACACTTCCGTTGTGGCAACGTCATCTCGGCCAGTCAGTCTGTTTTGGCAGTGGTAATTGACAACAATAACCCCGTGGCGCAGTACTGTAGCGTCACGGCGCGCGAGACGATAACACGTGCGCGACAAAGCAAGGGGCTGCTTAGTAATTGTGGACTTAGTAAGCAAGCACTTAGTCAGCAAGCAGGCGCACCAAACTGTTGCCCTTTAGTAGATTACAGAGCACGCACTCAAGGGGTTATAGTGGGTTGGAAGGGCACCAGAGCGCCAAATGCACCGGCACTTTTGCCTGAATCCTCAGTACCCTTCTCTGTAGACATAGCTGTAAGGTCCATGAGCCCACATGCCCACATGCAACACTACTTTCTGCGCGTGCGAATGTTGTGCAGCATTTCGGCCCAAGTCACCCCATAACTATGCACCACCTCATTCCACGGGAAAGGGACAAGCCTGCTTGATCTAGGTTGGCAATTTATCCATAGAGTGTAAAATTGCCGCCGAGCCGAGCGCAGTCCGGGTTCCGAGCTCAAGAGTGCGAAAGGCGGGAGAAGCCACTACAACCTCCCACCACGCACGTCAGAGCGCATGCAACAAGTACCTTTCTACCTTTCTTTGCAACACGAGCTGGGAACGTACAAGGGCGTCTGCCATGTCGTGACCAAGCCAATTGGTTGCAGGAGTCTGCAAATGTCAGCAAAGCAGACGAGAAGAGTGGCTCGTCGACTGATTCGAGTTTTTCTGTGCAGGGCGGTCTTGAACCAAGACTGGTCGAAAGGTCGAAAAAAAGGAACAAGTTTTGCAGAGAACGATAATTGTCTGGATATTTTTCTGGTGAGTT
Organism: Hypocrella siamensis; assembly: GCA_000731825.1. Taxonomy (NCBI): domain Eukaryota; kingdom Fungi; phylum Ascomycota; class Sordariomycetes; order Hypocreales; family Clavicipitaceae; genus Hypocrella; species Hypocrella siamensis. The sequence continues at coordinate 15,885 of JMQE01000355.1, forward strand.
ACTAGCTTGTGTGAGGAATCTTGCTTGGACGAAGAGGGAAATTACCTCGGTCGGCGTCTTTTCAATGCAAAAGCATCATATATGACCTGGCAAAGAGTTCTTCTCAGGCTGCCTGCACTTTGAGGAAAGCGGCGGGCTTACGAGTGGCCGAAACCGAAACGGGCAAGTTTGGATTACTTGATATGCATGCAGCGTCGTATCGAAAGTGGAACTTGTTTTCTCCTTGGCAGTATGGTGTCGCGAGAGTATCTGACTTTCAAAGTTTGCGACACCGTTGAAGACTACCGCGACAGATACTTGGAGCCGTTTTGGCATGACTCGGCTTTATCACAGAGAGCATCATATCTCGCAGTGAATCGGACATGCAGATGGAAATTGCTGACCAAGAAGTAGGTTTATCGTCTCCTCAAGTATCGCGCCCGCATCGTAACCTGTTGATTGGATGCAAAGCTGAGAAACGAGTCGTCATGACGTGCCATTAAATGTCAGGGTCGGCTTATAAGAGTGTCGATTCTCACCTAAGTAGCTGCTATATTCTTGCTAGGGATATGACTTAATTGATCTCTGGCCTCCCTAAGCCATGCGTGATAAGGCCCCCTCTTTACAGGTGAATTAGTATGACCGTTTTAGGAGTCCGTATAGCTAGCTCAATATAATCTCTTTACGAGGTTCTGAGGTTTTACCTAACTTCCTTTATTATTATTTATAATCATCTCACTTCTGCGTCGTCGGCGCGTCCGGCCACGTCACCGGCGCGCCTATGACTCACGCGTCATGACAGTAAGCTATGATGCCCCGATATCTCGGGCCCAGCAAGTACAACATCATGAAGATTGGCTGTGCGATAAGTTCTTCGGTTTCTGCCGGTATAAAGAAGACGTCTCGTCGTTGAGAAACGTTCCTGACACTGACGGCTCTCGCCCTCTGACCTGTCTCTTTTTTTTTCCCGTGTGGATTAAGACGATTTCCCACGCCTAGGACAAAACAGCGAACACTGAAAGTGAAACGCCAATTTTTTTAGGAGCTGGACTGTTCTGTAAGAGAAAGATTTCATCTGCTTTAGCTTATATATTCACTCATTGGATCACTAGAGAAGCTGTCGTGAGGCCTGGAGCTTGCATAAGGGACGTGAGAATGTTACCAGTCAGCAAGTAGCAAGTATTGGTTGGGCACGGTAGATCCCTGGAAATGGGCAAGCAAATTTCTTCGAGCTATCCACAAAGAGGCTCTCTGAAATACAGTAAGAAAATAGTCCTGAATGTAGCTAGATAAGCAGGGCAGAAATCCATGTAGTCCCAAAGCTAGCTACGCGGCAGCTACGACTTTTGTGCGGTTCATCACTCTTCTCTCTCGGTAGACTATGGCAGAAGCACTGACGGGCGAAATCATTTCCTGGGACGAATGAGACGAATGGCACTAGGATTTGGGGGGGGCCAAGTCTCGTTGGTGCTAAACATGCTTCGTCTTCATGTTGATCGTAATCGATAACGTCCTGCAAATTTCTTTGATACTCTAAGTGAGAGTTTGGGGCGCGATGTGCTCGAGCATTGAAGATGAACCATACAATTTCGGTTCATGCGATGCTTCTTTGCCAGGTTTTGTTCGTCTGGATGATTGTGGTAACGCATAGGAATCCTTGGTAAACTAGATTTTGCTCACAATACTAACAGCAGTTTGAGCATAGTGAGTGCAGAAAAGGGCCCTGTTTTCTGATTTAAATTAAATGAGTGAGATGTGATAGCTTTAAAGCAAGAATAACTAAAGGTGTCGAATGAAGAATGTTATACGAGAGATCCAGCGTGTATCTTATGGAACAAAACACTATCGCGGCTCCTCACTCAGAGCTTACTCGCTCTGAACCTTTCATCCTCCACATTTCTATCCTCGTTGATCGAGTCTTGAAGAAGAATATCCATGATACGAGGCATCGCGTTCCGAATAGCTTGATGAATGATTTGCTTTTTGATCTGCTTTCGTGTGAGTGTTGGTTCTTCTTGAGTCGGAATAGACCGTACCGTCCGTTCGTCCTCGGGCCTGGCGCAAGATTCTGTGGGTTGTGTACAGCCAGCCTCGTGATGGTTGCTCGAGATAAGATAAGTTGGTGCTGCATTTCTCAGATGTGTGCTGCGTTGTGCCATTGTAATGCTCTTTAGGACGGATCTTTACTAGAGCTCGCTATGACACTTGATTGAAGATGCGTTCTGTTGGCGCAGCGCAAAGGGGGTGGTCAAATTTTTCTTCCTTAATCACCTGAGGATGATGAATACTTGCACCTTTTATATACATCAGGATGGATGAGAGACGACCGCAGCAGTATTGGCGCACGTCTCGCATTTGTCCGCTGTCCCCACCACACTCGCGGGGCGATCTGCCCCACAGCATGGGCAAAGTAGGACATCTGTGTAATACGAAAAAAAAAATGAAATTTCAGCTCAAGCCGAGTTTGCTCTACGTAATTCCTTCGAATCCACAATGTTCCGAGGGCGATGGAACATGTGCAGACGGTCAGCTGCGATATCGTCCAATTGCTATCGACAGGGCAGAATCATTCGCAAGCATGAAGCGAAGTGAGCTTGCATATGCCTGGAACGTAAGCTAATGCCTGGAACGCCCTTTTTTTCGCGGCAAGATTACACTGCATATATGACAAGTGACAGATCATCCATCACCCGAGAAAATAAGCGAATCGCCCACCGCCATCGTTTCTCGGTCGGAGTAATCAAAGGCGCAGCAGCAAGCTGACCCAGGCCGGAAGAGATACTGGCGCCGCCAATCTATCAGCAAAATTCCTCTTTTTGGATGGTGACTGCTTGAGCATTCGAGGCATTAGTGAAACCATTTCGGCCCGAAGTGCAGATCGTGGGGCAAGCTAGCTGGGTCTTCTGGCAGACTGCTCCTGGCCTGGCAGTCTGCTCCCTGGCAGACTGCTCTGCAGGCTAGCATTTGACACATCGGTGTCGATGGAGCACTTGGCAGACCACGTGTGATGCCCAAGTCTCTTCACTTTCTCTGGTTTCTGGCAGAGTGCTCCCCGCAGAGTGATCCTGGTAGACTGTCTTTGATCTGGCATATCGCTGTCCAATTTACTTGGCAGACCGTCTGAACCTCGTCAGTGCTTGTCAGTGCTTGTCACCATGCCTGAACGCCTGCCGACAACCTCGTGTTCATTCGAGAATCATCTGCTCATAGAAGGCAAACTCGATGAATGAGTTTGTTTGCGAAGCGCTGGCATGAAAATCAGTGCCAGGCGTCCAGAACGCAGGCGTGTCGGACTACAGCTGGAGGGCTGTATCTCGAGGGAGGAATCGATTAATATCTTCGAAGACAAGGCATGGTCTGGTGGGTCTGCCACAGTGCAGGAGCATGATGAGAAAAACTTATCGTCGACTGGTGGCAAGATTGGAGAAACGCGCGCATGTTACAGTGTACTGCCCTAGGTACATATGCAGGTAAGAAGTACCTGCTTACGCGCCCACCCTCTATTTCTAGTCAGACCTCGATGACAATCACGGAGCCCTAATCAGCCCTAAGTAGACTGCTATCTCATCCACCCCGATATCAAGCCTCTCGGTGCGCTGACTTTGCTCGCATCCGGAACAATGCGAGCCAGAATCTATGTATACCTGCCAATGGTCAGAAAGCCTCTTTGTGACAGCCCGTCGACGGGCGATATGGCCACTTTCAGCTAGAAACATGCACGTGGTGAATACAGAAGCCATGCAGCCAAGTTCTTACAATGGAGGAGGCAGATGGTGATTCTACTCAAGATGAACAAATCTCAAAAGATGGTCTTCTGGGGGGTTCCAAGTACATTCTTTCCTTCGCTCAATTCAAAACTCTGTCCGCTCTCTAAAGTGTGTATCGTGGACCATAAACACACGGCAGGGGAAATTGCTGTCCATCTCGGGTGCTGCGAGAAGAAATTCCCTTAGGTCACAGGTTGAAATGATCAAGGAAAAGAAGAAGACCAAGATCAAGACCAAGACCAGCTTGCGAATGTTTGACTCTCCGCATTCATTCACGGTCGCCACGAGCCCAGCCACGCTGTCGGGGCAACTTCCACGTGGCGCCCACCAGTTCGCCCAGAAGTTTCGTAAATTCCTGCACCAGGAGGTCATGCTCTCCGTCGAAGTTGACGAGCGGATTCAGTCTCGCAATCTCGACTTTGATGGCCTCCAGTATCATTGGCATCTGGCCATTCTCGATCAAGAGGTCTGCAACTCTCTTCCGACACAAGTAAATATCGCGGTAATCAGAATTGGATCACGAGAGAAGCACTAACCTGGCCTTGTTCGTTCAGGAGCACTTTCCAGCGCTTGGAAAGTTGATTATCGACCTGCCTGACACGGAAACGTCTCCATATTTCCTGAGAGATTGTTGCATGTTTTTCCCCTTTGACTCTCTTATCGACGAATTATTGATCAATCTCGTTACCGAACTTCAAGTTGAGACCAACTCGACCGTAAATGTATCCGTCAATGGATCGTTGATCGTGAAATGCGGCAGGGTCTGTTTGTCCCATGGCTGCGAACCAACGATTCAGCCGAAAAGTCATTTTCAAGAAAAATGGAGTGTGGAGCGCTTCCGTGTGAACAATTCGCTATGAGAGGGGACCAACGGTGATGGGATAGAAAAGAACGTCGTGTGAGAGGTGATGGTAGATCGAAGGAATACGGAGGCCTCCTCCGTAACTTGTAAATTCGTACGACGGAAGGAGCCGTTGGTGATTCTTATACTCAATGACAAAGCCTAGACGGATCATGTTCTTCCAATGTGCCCAAATGCAGACTTCCAGATGGTTGCCATGCTCACTCTATGTTGCGTCTCGGTCTACCAGATTTCCCCACATGACGACTCTGCCACAATTCTCCGTGGTTTTGGAACACGAGAAGTCGTTATGAGTGTCAGCGGCTCTGACAACTTATTGGAGAGAAAAGGGGGGGAGGGACGCTTAGACGTGCATTAAGTCGATCCACCGAGGGGGGAAGGAGGGGGGGGAAAGTCGAATGTCAAGAGAATGGCAGTCTGCGAGCAGCAGACTACAGCATGGAGACAAGACTACTGTGGCGGAGCAAGACTTGCTGCGGATTACAGCCAGTATGAAGACAAGCTGTGAAGCTAGTTCTTTCTCAAGGGCCGGTCAGCTTGTCTGCAGGTGATAAGTACGTATCCTGACTCCTTTCAAGAAGATTTGATCGGGTTCATTTCCTGCTTCAGTTACAACGGCCGAGGCACGTTTGGGGTCTCCATATGACATGCGGCGTATGCGCTCTCTCCGGATGTCGTAAGCACAGGCAGAGCCCAAAGTCGCAGGAGGCGGCCTGTCGAGGTCACTCTGCCTCGCATTCTGACTGGATAGGCCATCGAGAAGGGTGCTCGTCGGTCTGCTGGAAGTACGAATTGACTCGCCGCAGCCGACGTGGGCAGGCAGATGTGGCGCGGCTTCCGAACCTCCGTCCGCAGAGCAGAGTGCTGACAGATGACGAGGTCGAAACTTGTGCTCAACGTCCTTGACAGTCTGCGAGCTGTAAGTAGCGACCCACAGTCAGTTATGGCTTGTTAAGCAGACGGCAGGCGAAACGGCGAAACGGCGAAGGGCTTGATGTGAAGTACATCTCCTAGTCTTCTTATGACATTGAAAGAACAAGCTCTTTATGAATTGGGCTATGGCTTCCTGGAAAATCGGGGTTTTGGCGTGACTGGATGCAGAAGATACTGCATTCGTGGTCTTTGGAGTGTATAGCGAGGGGGGGAGGTGTGGCGCACGCGTCTTGTTTTGCTACGTCTTGGGAAGGCTCAGGAGCCTCGACGTCCATAGGAGAGAGAGTCGACATCGGCGTCTGTCAGTACAGTACCTATGCTGACAGATGTTTTTGACCCCCCAAAGGCATCAGCAGTGGGGGTTCTGGCGGCCAAAAACCTTTGTAAACCAATGTGTTTGTCGACCAGAGAGTCGAGCAGGGAGTCGACCAAGCAAGTCGACCGAGGAAGTCGACCAGGAAGTCGGCCGGGGGCGCAACGGAAAGGCCACCAGGGACGCTGTCAGCCAGTAGAATATGACGTCTGGTGGGAAGGCTGCCTACGAAGACCATCAACAAGATAGCAAAGATGCATACGTTCCCGCATTATTTTGCCCCCGCCTCCACACGACGCCACCGCAGCTGCCGCTGTTGGTTCTTTGCAGCCCCTTTCTACCAAATGTGATCAAGAACCCGCACGGATGGCAGCATCTGCCGACCCCAAGATTCGAATTCGGACGAATGCTGCCGTTGGCCGTTTCAATTCCATTTCAATGCTGACTGAGATGCGAAATGCACGGCATGTATGAGATTTACGCGATGTACTCCGCAAATTGCCTGCCAATTTAGCCAATCATGGGCGAAGGGTTGCAGGATGATGCGCTCCTGAAAGAAGGAAAAGCACCCGGCTTCGGCTAGGAAGACATGGAAGCAGACTGCGCACGACGATTGTGGGAGCTTGCCAGGCTCAAACAGGGCAGGAGGAAGAGGTGATGGGAGGGATGCAATGAATTCTGCTATCGGATGCCAATTCACTGGCCAATCCTCGAATTTTCACCACACAATGTCTGGTACGTCAGCCTACCTGTGTGTGCAGACCAAGCAACGCTGCAGGGATATATCCCTGCAGCAATTACATCCGGGGCAGGGCGTTGCATGCTGCGTTCAGCCAACGTGCTGGCTCAATGGCTCAAATGAGGCCGGCCACCTCTGATCGAATTTGGACGATGACTACCGATAAAACTTGATCGCTTGCTAATATGCCAGACCGATTTTGCTCTCATTAAATGACTATCATCAGGAAAATGCGCCTCGTCGCTCAATTGGTGGCAGTCAGAGTTTTGCCTGCCCATCGCGGTCCCATCTAAGAAGCCATCTCGCGCCAGGGTGGAAGGGAGGGCAGATCAAGAGAATCATGAGGCTGTTGTCGCTGCGAGGAGGTCGATGCGGCTAGAAAACCGTCTTCGGAAGAAGGACTGGCGGTGAAGCAGTCTGGCCTTGTCCTCAAACAGGTTGAAGGCTGCCTGAGAAATCTGCAAATATTATTTCTGTCGAGTCCAGTTGTCCGGTATGGATGGCAAATTCTGTCATGGCGCTCTGAGCACATTGTCATCACTGAACCAGCTTGTCGTGCTGACTGCGTCTCGCATGCATGAATATTGGCCCGGGCCCATTCTGCCATTGACTGCACCTAGTCGTCACCCTGGCCATCTCTTCACAGCAGGCAGAATGAATTTTCAGAGGTGGACCCCGTCACCACATGGCAAGCACAAGCGCTCGTTCCTACCGACAGCGGCAAGTGCATACAGGGGGTGTACCTTCTCCGTCGAACAAAGTGTTTCACAATTTCGTCAAAGCTAAGCCACTCGCTTCGCACTCATGTCAGGCAGGGGCACTGAATGCCCACGGCCGTTGAGCATGCCTGGTTTGCAATGGGAAAGGGATTCCGACATCCGGTCGATCTTGCGCCATGCAGTTCCCTCCACATATCAATTTCTTCCTAATGCAAGCTGCCGGAAAAGTAAGATGGGTCCACGTGCAGCATCTCCGGCGGGGAGGGGGGGTTGGGGGGTTGGGTTCGGACGTTGTCGAGGCCCGATTACTTCTGTGCCCTGGGGTGAGTGTCGATCCGAATGCTAAACAGAATGCTAAACAAAGTCGCCGCCATACGCACAAAAGACGCCACGTTCCGATTTTCAAGACCAATTCCTGCCGTATTGACTCGAATAGATTCTAGTTTTTCCTCATATCGCTGCCATGTTCTCTTGGCATCCCTTCGATTTGCTACCTCTGCTTTCCCAGCCAAAAACCTTGTCTGCACGATCCAGTCAATTTCTTTGCAATACAGCACTGTTCGACTTGGACTTGGCTACTACTTCAATTTTTCTGACCACACGCGTACCTGCGGCCGCGGCTGCGTGTCCGCCGCGCATCGCGGGGTCAACAGTAGAATGGCGCCCAGAACTGTTGGGATGCAGCACTCTCTCACTCGTCTATAGCTGGATTTACCTTGACCTGGCAGTCCTCTACTTGAACTTCCCTCATTTTCATGACGGATAGAAAATGATTCCGACTTCGCAGAAGGGAAAAATGAATGGTCATGACCATCATTCCCCTCGAGTCCATCTTCTCAAAAGCTGCTGTGAGCTGCAAAAAGCCTTGACAGACACGATTGACTTGGGGAAAGCCAGATCAAACGAAGCGGCTCAGATCGCCTTGAGTACGGAGTTCCTTCTGTGAAGAGTTCGGAATTTACACTACCACCTACCTCTGGAAAGTAAAATATGGTCGCGTTGAGACATGGCTACTTGGATCGATGGGTCTCAAGCGGCCAGACACAGACAACGTGATTGGAGGCCAAGAATGCAAGATGCCCATCCACCTTATGTTTGGCGACTCAAAGCGCTAGAAGCCGCAAGGGTTCCGATGGGATACCATCATCATCGCACTCCAGATTGGACGCTCGCGCACACGTACGTCGCTAACATGGGTGGGTTGGCAGATGCTCTTCCAGTCCAACGCCCAGAACGCGATCGCTCAACACTGGACGTCGAGTGGACCTCCCAAACTCACGTTCAACAAGGATGCGAACTCATTCAACACTATCAGCGGGACGGGGAAAAATACATCTTTTGCAAAGACTTCGGATTAAATAAAGGACATTGCGGAAAGAAGCAAAGGAAATTGGTTCCTCATTTTCTTGTCATCCTCGCAGATTGACTGGGCCGCGCTCACATTCATTGCAAGGAAAGCCACGGGGCTGCTACTCACTCCCCTCGAGATCACAACATCGGCATTTCTTTGACGTTCAATTGCGTAGCCTTTCCCATTTGGTGGAAACCGAAAGACGTCTCAAAGCCAACGTGTCTAGATGGGAATCTCGCAAACAGTGGCTTCATAGCAAGTTCTGTTGAGCAGCCCCGTCTTTTTTCCATCGCCTTGAGACTCCTGGCAGAGCGACCGACTCGAACGATCCATGTCGATGACGCCGTGCGCCGTTCCATCTCCTCTGTAGCGCCCCTCTCACCATGGATTCTACTGTTCGCTGTGACTTTTCCTTCGTCGAGCGCTTCAAGTGAAGCACGAGATTGTTCAAGGTCTGTTCAAAATGAGGATATCTCGACAAACGAATTAGATTATCAGCAGTTTATGCCGCCGGCCATCTCAGATCGCGAAATGCGGGCGATAAGATTGACTTTCTAAGTACATCACCAACCAAAAGATGTGTTCGTCGTCCCTCGCATGTGCCGCGGATTGTGTCACCTAGATCTTGTTCAAAGCCAACTAGGACTTTTTCGGCGTTGTGACTGTTGGGGAGATTTTGGAGCTTTGGATGGCATCGCGCCTTGATTCAATTTGCTTGATCGCCGATCGGCTCAATCATCAATTTTTACGGCAAATATACTTCAATAATGAAGTAGAGCAGACGTCTCCGAGTGAAGAGCAGTTCATTAAACATATGAACCCCGAGGAAATATCAGAGTGTTGTATGGGATTTTCCTCCCTTCTTAATCTGCAAAAGAAGAGAATCACGGAAGGACTTCCAGTCGTTTGCAACATTTCCGTCTCGATATCCCTTTGTCAAACGTTGAACCGGCTTCTCGACTCTGCACTCAAAGATTACTCATCATGCACCTTTTCTTCATGTGTCTGGTCTTTTCCATTTCGTCTTGCAGTATGGACACAATGCGAGGCATCGCATTCTTGATGGCTTGTTCAACGATCTGCTTTCTGGTGAACCGTGAGTCTTTCTTCCTTGCTTGAGAGGAAACTTACTGTTGCTTTGTCTGGCTTGAGGTTTGCAGAGTCGTGCCAGGGTTGGGTTGAGTCAGGTTGCGGATGGCTTGGTGGGAGACAAGTTGTCATTTGTGCTGGACGCATGTCGTCGGTAGGATGATTCTCGTCAACGGTCATGATATTAGGTCGTCGAGACTGGATGAATAGGAAGAAGATGGATGATGAAATCAAGTAGTAAGGGGCTGTGAACAATGGGGTGACCCCCCGTAGAAGAGATCGCCAAGATGGGTCATCGTCAGAATTTATATCTTTTGTCTTATAAGTCAGTCTTGAGGATGCGATGTTGTTCATAAAAAGATGAGGCTCTGCGACAGGGTGTGGATGAATGGCGTGGGGGCGGGGGTGTGGCTACGATGCAGGACTTCTTGCTACGCAGGCTGGACAGTCTGCCTTTCTTTGGCAGCCTGCCTTGAATTTTTTTTTGGCAATCTGCCTTTTCTATGGCAGTCTGCCTTTTTCTTTGGCAATCTGCCTTTCTTTGGCAATCTGCCTTGTTCTTTGGCAATCTGCCTTTTTCTTTGGCAATCTGCCATTGCCTTGGCAGCCTGCCCTTTTTATTTGGGCATATCGCCATGCTTTTGGCAGATTTTCGTACATACTTGGTAGGCTGAGGCCCGTTTGGCAAGACCGTCTAAGTACCAACTTGTCCCCGCTTCGTCCATCTTACTCCGAAGACACTTTGCCTTGTCGTCTGAGCAGCCAACGACACCATCGAGCAGAAACTGACGGTCGATACGATTGAGCAAAGCTACTGGCAAAACAAAAGCAGCGAATTGTGGCAGTGGATAACCCCGAGCTGACGTTACTCTAGGTAAAGCCAGAGCATGCAGAATTCCGGCCATCTCATGACGACATGGAATAGATACCCGGCAAGTCGACGATGAGGAGGTGAGGCTGTGTAAAACAGGAAAGCCCAGGTGCCTGCAACACGCAGCAACCTGTGCCATCGTCCGAGCCACGGCCTCCCCTGCCTAATCCATCTCTGCAAAGCTCCATGCTGAGGCTGCTGACCCGACTCGGCCTTTGCCTTGCGGGTGGCATTGAGACTGAACACGGTTCTGCTGCGCCCCATCTGGCCATGTTGAAAGAGGCGCCGTGGTCCGAACTGGTTGCCTGAATCTCTATGTCGAGGCGACGGGAGACTCGCCGTCGGCGTAGGACTTGTTGCGAACATTTGGCCGGCCATCTGCAAGGAGCTTTGAAAACAAAGGCTATGACAGTTCGCCTTCGGGGGTATTTGGCTGAAAGCCAAAATGCGCTGGCTAGCTCGGTATACGCAATGGCTCAATGCCATGGTCCTATGCAATCTCAGGTACAGAGAGCACAGCATAAGACTCGTCCGCCTCCTCTTACCGCATCTATATCTTCCAGCATAATCTGTCATCCATTGATCCTTTGTAGTTTCCGACCCAACAAAGTAGAGACGCTTTCAAAGATCCATTACTCACCGCCTTGAGAAATTCCCACCAATGGAGAACCATCACCACTACTTCTCCAGCTATCCTCAGTCGAACCTCCGTTTTCCCCCCGAGGGCCACGCCATGAATGGCCTCCCATGGGGAGTCCCTGACTACAATGCCAGTATGCTTCCCCAGTATGCTGAAGTAACGCTTCCCGACGACAATTCCTTTTACGGTGCCGGATATCCGGCTGGCGTCGCCGCCCAGTTTGACCCAGAAACCGGGCCTGCCTCCGTCTCCTCGCCCCCAGCCACGGGTCGTACAAGGATTAAATGGACTCGAGAAATGGATGCACATCTTCTTCGGGCGAGCAACGGCAAGAAGAAGCGCAGTAAGATTGCCGATGAGATGTCAGCCAAGTTTGGCCTCTCTCTGAACACCAACATGGTCAGCAAGCGGCTAAATACAATAAAATACAAAGACACAGTAAGTGCCTTTCCCAGAAAGACCCAAGTCTCCTCATATTGACTGCGGCTGGAGGATTTCAAAAGGGCCCTTCATAACGCCATGCCTCGAATTCTCGAGGCCATCAATGAGGAGGCGCGAAATATTTGTGGTGATAATGCCATCACTTTGGAAGATATCAGCAAAGAGCTGCTTCCCGCCTTGGACCGAGTTGCAGGTCAAGTTTGGATGAAGATGCAGGGGCACAATTGAGCAGAGCCCTCATGCGATGAGAAGAAACTGCTCATTGCGTGGGACAGAGGGATAGAGCAAAGCCCAGAGCACGATTACAGGATGAAATGGGGTGGTCAAGATGATTTCTTTTGCCCACTGTATTTATTTCTTGTTGGCGTATGTACCTCTTTTTTGCATGAACGTGCGACCGTATCTTTGAGATCCTGACGTGACCAAGTTCCTCGACAATGACCCTATACCGCCGGCGAGGCGTCGTAGGATTTCCCTCATTTCCGGTCAGGTGGAGGAGAACATTCAGTTCGCGATCGACAGCACAATGAGTGCATCCGCAGCAAGGGGCTCGATGTTGGCGTTTGCGAGAAATGGTCGACAGACAGAAGCACGCGCCGCAGTTGGATGCGCTTCGGTTTCGGCTCGAAAGGGGCTCACGCAGCTTCAAGTTGAAGCGCTGGGAACACGAAAAGCTGGCGAGGGGCAGAGAAGCAACTCAGTTCTTCGGAAGCGAGGGATTGAAATGCAGGTCGCGGGCTCGAAAGATGCAACACTCAGTGCTTGTTAAGTTTCGGGATTCGTGCGTCGAGGAAGGAATCGGAACTGTGCGTGCATTTGTCAGTCATTGCCTCGACCTACGTCTCTGACATGGCCATACATGTCAGCTCGAGAAGCTGACTCAGGGGTTATCTTCGTATTCTTCCTGACGCTCCAAGATCAGCTTCCAGGGCGGCAAATCTGACCGCTTGGAGAGCCCGCATACCCCTGAAAATGACACATATTACCAAGCCTTGGCAGCTATGTAGACATGCAAGAGATCCGGAAGGCCAGTATGAAGAATCTGATTTTTCCGAGACTGAATGGCAGGCAGGACTCTGATTATGGGCGTTATCTTGCGGAACCAGAAAGGCTGCGTGCGGGGAATAAGATGTGTTTCTCGACAGATGGTCATCGAACCAGAAGACGGACAGACCATGCTGGCCAGGAAAATATTGGCAAAAATTCATCCATTCACTTGCTGTGATTTGATCACGTTTCTACGTCATTGTCTTGCGTTCTGCATGAGACATGGCCATTCAGAGCATGCATGTCTTACAAATGCCTGCGTTGGACCCCTGTTCTTTATTCAAGCATTTCACACCCACTTCGTCGGCAGTTCGTTTCTTCTCCTTTTAAAAAATTTCGATCGGAAAAGTAGCGGTTATTTCTCTGTTTCCAGCGCCCGGTACTTTGGGGGAACTACTGTCTTCTGTGGCGAAAAAGGGGGTGGGTTTGTTGCGTTACCAAGTCCATGTCCAAGCAGCTGAGCCATTTCCGACCATTCATCATTGACGGATAGCATTTCATTGCCAGCAGCTGGGAATATCATTCGAGAAGATGGCCGGCCTCAGCAGGATACATGAGGTGGCTCGAATAAGGCGATAGGGAAAGGATTGCCCTTATCTCCTGAGGATCGAGTCGAGACACCTTGGGATCCGTGTGATGCAGATCGACGCTTGGCCATGCAGCCGAAAACGGTGGGGGTAAAGCGAAGAGCAGGAGCAGCCTGCAGGATAATCAATCTTCATGAGGTGGAGGGCAAAGGCTGTCAGACCGCGTCAGTGAGTCACGGGCGCGGGCGTGACGAGGTGGGGCTCAAGGGTGAGCTAGAAGTGAAATAACGCATAAAGGGCCAAGCAAAGGCATGATCTAGGAGGCCTCACCAGGAGATTATAGCTAAGAAGTAGCGAGAGGAGCTAGAAGCTAAAGTATAAAAGGAAGGACTCTGCCCGATAGCCTAAGGGAGGGCAGAGATCAATTAAGTCACCTCTTTAGCTAGAAGTTAGCAGCTAGCTCGGCGCGAATACGACACTCTTCCAGGAACGACCCTGACAAAGGCCTTGCGAAGCTGACTGCGTACTCAGTGAGCACTCCGTCGGAGACTTGAATTTGCGAAACTTGGAAGCCAGGGGAAGTATCTTCAATGGACTTGAGCAATGATGACATCTTCTCCTTTGGAGACCAGATTGCGCCATGTTGGGGGGCAGGTCAAGGTGAAAATGAGGCCGTCGAGGAGGGACAAACTTCGTTTTAGGGAGGAAGTCCGGCGGTGAAGAACTTGCATGACCAGCACTGTTGGACAGCGGTTAGGCGCTTCCCAGAGCCTCTGCAAAATTATTTCGAAGATCGAACAACATTTCATCTCGGGCGTCTGTGAAATGTTCGTCTTGGCGTCTGAAGCTCAATGTTTGCGTTTGAAACAACCTTTCATACTGAAATTACCTCACCATGCATGAATACCGGCGATCATATCCTTTTCTGACCACGGCTACATCTTACCGACCTGATCATCCGCACAGCAGGCAGGAAATCTGTCACAAAGGTGGACCTAGACGGCAGGCGACTGCCCGGCCCCTGCCCTCTCCCTCCAATTGACAAAGGTCAATTCCGATTCTGCCACTACCGGGCGACCGCTTCGCCGTGAACACAGCAAGAAAGGCTCGTACCATGGGACGCGGGCAGCAGCGAAAATGCTTCACACGCTGAATGCTCGTGGCCGTGGTCCAGGCAGGCCTGCCGGGGGGGGGATCAGTTCCGCTGCAGGCGCAAGCAGATCAGCACACCATCCGTTAGGTTGGGCTACTTGCCTCCTCCGAGTCTACTGCAAACATAAATTTGTTCATGCCCAAACTGCAAGACCGGTTATTTCTTCTACAGCACGACAAAATTCACTTGTACTTGGACAGTTCTTCACTTGAACGTTCCTCATGTGGACGACAGCATGTGGACTCGGATTTTGAGAAAGGCAAAATGGATGGCCATCACCATAATTCTCCCTGAGTTCGTCCTTTCAAAGGCTGTCTGTGCGACTGGCCTTGAAGGACATGTGTGATTTGGAAGAGAACATTAAAGAGAACTACCCAGGTGGCTTAGCCTGCGAATCTCTATTGGAGAAATCTGGAAATACTTACAAGCTCACCTACCGCTGGGGGGTCAAGTTTGGCCGTGTCGAACGGTGCCCTTTCTTGGATGGGCCTGAAACCAAGGGAGACGAGCTCAGAATCAGAAAACATCGTCCCTGATCGGAAGGCAAAATCTGGTCGCGTTCAGCGCCTTCTTCGTCTGATAGGTCCCAAGCAGCAACGAGATTGCGATCCGGAGGAAACGACAAAAGATGCAGATGCAGATTCCCATGCCATTCCCTTGACGCAAATGGAAATGCAAGGAACTGACAGAAAAGTATCTCAATCCAGAGGATCAGGAGAGGGAGAGACTCCAGGGAAACTCGAGCCACATCGGATGCAAGATATATCACAATATTGGACGCTGACACACGCATACCTCGCCAATATGGGTGGGTTTACTCATCATTATCCAGAGAGTACCGAAACATGTGACCTCGAATGCCACGTCCTGGAAGGATCCAAACTTGGTCAACACTACTCTTGGAATGATGACAAGCATCCTTTGCAAGAACTCATTCTCAGTCGGGACGAAATTGCAGACAGAAGCAAGGCAGACTCGTTTCTCAGGTTGCTTTCTATTCTTCAGATTTCGTCCCTGATACTCACCGTCGTAGTAAGAGTAGCAGCGGGTTTGCCACTCACTCAGCTTGAGATTACAACAGCGGCATTCACTATCATGGCCATTATCACATTCGCCGTCAACTGGTGGAAGCCAAAAGATATTTCGCAGCCGATACGGCTGTCAGGATCTGGATACGGAGAGGCCGACTTTGAACGGTCTCAGTCTTTCGTCCAGTATTTCAAGTCTCTTGGCAATGCAGGATATGGCTTACCCGATGAGTTAGAGAGAAGCATCGATGTGCCTCGACTTCCTAATGATTTCATTGAGACGGAAGGAGGGGCCTCCCTCATGTTTGGAATTATGGCGCTTTCGTCGTTGGTGTTTGGTGGCATCCATTGTGCTGCCTGGAAACTCGATTCCGCCTCGACGCCTGAAAGAATCTTGTGGAGGATCGCGAGTATTGCTACTGCATTTATCCCGGTAATCCCGATTGGTGGTGAACCTCTGTACGAGACATTATCCACATCTCTCAAGTACTTGCCAGCGCAATCGCTTGGAGAAAAGCTTGCTCCATTGAAGAACATTCCTTCCATATACGAGCATCGAATAAGTCGTCCGCACCTCGAGTCGTGGGAGCCGGCCAGAGTTAGGGCTTTATTCTCAGCGCCGACGGGGCCGCGCAACTTCTACTCCCGGCCCGGGGAAACAGACGTGGAGAGGCTGAGCGCCTACGGAGCCCAGCATGTTGTTGAATTATCTCGCACTGCGGGTTTGCGTACTGGACCTTTCGGCACTGTATCAGCTGGCTTCAAATCATCTCGCACTGTAATTCACCGCACGGAAGCGCAATTTTTTCTTGTGTGTGTTCGAGATTTTCTCCGAGAATGTGGGACTACCGGTGGCAAGCAGCAAACTCTCACATTCGATCGATGCCACGAGCACATGACTCGGATGACCAAGTGCTACACACGAGAAGTCCAAGACTTCTTCATCGACTACGAGAACTTTATCGCCGAAAGTACTGGTCCGGCCATTCCAGATAGCACAGTTGTTCAATATATCATGAACGACATGGGGCAGATTTTCAAAAAGAAAAGAGTGCAAATTTTAAAGGGCGGCAAGATATACAAAAGAATTTTCGCACTTTTGGTCTACTTCAGCAGCATTGTCTACATTCTTGCCCGCCTCACCATTATTGTTCTGCTGTTCATGTCGTTCAGGAAGGTACCGCCGGAAATCTATAAGGCAGCACCGTGGGCACAATACCTGCCAAGCTTTTCTTGATGGCCACGCGGGTGACGAGAACAGAATACGGAAGAGACCAAGAAGTCATCGTGTTGGAGCGTCAAAGATTGGGTACTGAAAGTATTATTCACCACGTTCAATGTCAAATCTCTGCTGAAATCTTCTAGCAAAGTGGTTATGAAAGTCTTATCTCCTTCCTCTGTATACACTTGAGTATGAGTGCAAAGTCGCTGCCCATTATCAGGAAATGGAATAAGTCGCAGGTTTACTTGAGACGGACGATTGCGCGAAATGCTGAATCTGGTTCCTGGAGAGGGCATGATTGGACTGCGTGCCGAGCAGAAGGCCGAGGCTTGTACCATACTAATGGACCAGGGTGACGACGGACGTGGACGCTGTATCACAAAGATGATCGCAGGCGACCGGGGTCACGATGTCGCGACTTGGGTCGAAAAAAGTCCACGCTGTTGCGGGCACAGGCCAACTGACCCTTTGGTGTGCATCAGCCTCACATATCAGGCATCCTTAGGGCTTGGGCACGCCGTGCGCACAGCCCTAGATAGTTGAACAATCAACATCTTCATGCCTTCATACACGCCAAAACTTGCATCGGCCCTAGCGAGTCAGGCGCCAGCGCACTATGACAAGACTAATAGGTTTCGCGAATATGCTGAATTGCGACCTATCTTGACGCCAGAGGTCTCCGGTCCAAAGGACATCCTGCCAATCCGCCTCTGCAACCCCATCCCATCACGGTCTTGTTGCAGACGCGCGCAAAATGCTGACAATCACGGCCGCACCCCATTGTACGGCGATTGCGAAAGACTCCACACTCCACACTTGTACATCATTGGGAATGATGCGGCTTTAGGGCCACGAGCTGGCGGGAATAGCAGTGGAGCAGCGGGTGACGACCTCTGTCTGTGCCTGATCGGCGTCCGTCCAGCCGGGTCGCCAGGGCCCACGAATCCCATCCATCATTTCTAATCCTCACAACGACCTGACGTGCAAGCGGACCAGGATACCACAAAGATGTGAAACAAGCTTGGTCCCAGCAGTATGGTCTTTGCCGCCAAAATGGGCACCTATGACGTCGATTCTCAAGCCTAGGATTAATGGCAAGTTCATGCCTGCCCCACCCATCGCCATGCATCCATCGGCCATAAGAGCGCCGTTATCGTTGACTGACTCGACCACGCGGCAGGCCGGGCGATTTAGCCGGGTGGTTGATAATGTCACGGGCCAACTAGGCAAAAGTGTCCACTACACCTGCTGGCCCCTTCTAGTGATATATATCACCACAGATAAAGCCTCGTGCTGATCGACGCCAATCTAGCGGCCCCTGAAGATCGTGCCCATCTAAATAAAAACGTTAAAAATAAGCATGTAGATAAGAGAATGTGGCCGCTTAAATAAAACGCGCCTGCCTCTTATCAGAGCTAGATTACTATGGAGACTTGGGCACGTCATCGTGAAGTCTGGCAATCAGGTACAATCTGCCCTACAATCTGCCCTGAACTTTTCGTCCGACTGCATCTGCTAACCCTCGCTGTCAAGACAAAACACGCGGGCCTTGCATGATGGTCCGTCATGGGTAATTTATCATGCTCGCCGTGAGCGAAAATGCGCCTACAAACCGCCCTTGGCAAAATGACGCATACAATTGCTTTTCCGCCTCGAGTGATACATTTGAGAAATAAAATTTGTTCGACCTTGACAAGTACTTATTCCTGCTCACGTCTTTCGTCTGGACCATTTACTCGACCTGAATCAGCACTTGTCTGTCGAATTCGTGGAGCCGTGATATCCTCCAGTCGCACATCCTTGGCTCTCGACACAGTACACGCTCCTTTCTTCATTCTTTGGCTGTTTCCGGGACTGTCCAACGCCTTACCACGACAATCGGACACGACTTGCCTTGTGCCGTTTAGCCCCTAAAATCACGTTGAAGCCCGAACGGCTACCAGAATCTTGTATCCTGATCCGAGGACAACGAACCCATCACTCACCCCACTTGAGCTCAACAGACGTCAGAATGGTCAGCTGGCCCTCGTTGGCCCTGGCTGCGCTCCTGCAAGCCACTGCAGTCTCGTCAGCTGTATCAGGAAAGCCGCGTTGGTTGAGCAAAAACTATTGCCAGAATTCAAGTTCAAGCCCGGAACACGAGTTCCTCCAAGTCCATCAAAGCCTCATGACGTCGGAGAAGAACCAACAAGTTCCTTCTCAGTCTCTCAACGTGCCAATTCACGCGCACGTGATTCTCGACTCTTCAGAGAAGGGGGACAACATTACGGTTTGTCACGACAACATTTTTGTTTTGTTGCCCTGACCTTGTTGACTCAGCTGACGGAGCTTTTTCATTCAGCTTGACCGGATACAAAGCGACATAAAGTACTTGAACAAGGCGTACGAGACGTCGCGCGTTTCCTTTTCGCTCCTCTCGTCGAGCTGGATAGACCTGCCCCCGTGGGCGAACGGGTTTCAGAACGACATCAAGCCGTTCTTGTACCGCGCAGGTCCGGCCACCTTGCACCTGAACTACTGGACGACGGTCAAGTGGAACGACTCGACGGCAGAAGGCGCATCGTCGTATCCCTTTTCTCTCGAAATGCCCGGCGAGGCCGAGTTTGATAGCGTCGACGTGCCAAAGAAGTTCAAGTTTGGGCACCTGCTCGCCCATGAGATTGGCCACTGGTTCGGCCTGCTGCACAGCTATGACGAGCTGTGCAACTACGAGGGGCCAGACGTCTGCGACGCCGCAAAGTCTTCCTCCCCGACGACACGACGAGACGTCCAAGACACAACACGCAGCTACGGAGACTACATCTGCGACACCGATGCTCCCCCACCAAAAGAGCAGGGCGCGGAAGCCAAAGAGTTCCCAGCAGACAACTTCATGAGCTACAGCCCGACAGCATCGCGCTTCACGCCAGGCCAGAGCCTGCGCATGCGGAACCTGTGGGCGCGATACCGCGGAAAAGACAAGACGGCGCACGTCAAACCCGCCAGGCCCAAGGACCTGCGCCGCATCGAGCCCGTCACCGGCAAAGGCAAGCTGCCGTACTACCCCGACCCAAAGAACAAGTTCCTCGTCTTCCAGAAGTGCAACGTCAAGCTCGACGGGAGCATAGACGAGCAGCGCGAGGAGTACTGCGGCACCGAGGCCTTTTGCAGGTTTCGCTTGTACAAGCTCGACCCCCGCGGCACCGCGTACAGCCGGCCAGACCGCTGTCTGGACGACCGCAAGTCAGAGGCCTCTTCCAAGTTGCCCTGGCGGGAGCCGAGATCGGGCGTCGACACGGGCGTGTGGTGGCTGAGTGAGCTCGTGTCGGAGAAGGATTACGGGACCAAGATTTTCTGTGGGGCGATTGACAATCATAGGCCGTATCAGAAGCTGGTCAATGCGGAAGGAAGGGTGGAAATGGACATGTATGCCAGCTCTGACGAGTGTTTTGAAGATCATGAGAATGCGCCGTGAATGGGCTGTATGGCCGGCCCAATGAGGAGGAGCCCCGGGGGAAAGGCGGGTCAAAGCAAATTTTTTTCCTTGTTGATAGTTGACAAAGGTACATTATCTTCTGTAAAATGACAAATCGAGGTTCACTACATCAGGTATTCGCGCCTGAAGCATGGTGGAAATGTTGTGTTGGAGGTGCGAACACGTCGGCCGGGGCGGTGCAAGTAGTGCTTACAGGGTAGACCGGATGTCGCGGAAAAGCCAGACTCCTTACGAATGGTTCGCTTGGCTGGTTTGGTTATTCATCACGCCGACTCGACTGCAAACCCAAATTAACGCCGGAATATGTATGTGGCGCACCTCGGGGTTTTCTCTGATGGAATGTTGGCTGCGAACAATCTGGGGCATTTGGCAGCCACCTGCGCGGCTTTCCGGCCCTGAAGCACCCCGCGATTCCCCTCGAGCAAATGAACTTTATGAGCACCCAGACTTTATTTCCCCAGATTCTGTGCTCCCAAAACCTTTATTCTGCCAACTCTTCACCATGGCGGCCAAGCTCACGTCGCAGCTCTTTGACACGCTTCGAAGCGATGTCGGCGGTCTCGAGGTTCTCACCGACCCTGCCGATTCGCGCTTCCAGGAACTGGCCAAGCGCTGGTCTGACATTAATCGTCAGATCCCCGCGGCCATTGTGCTTCCCGACTCGGAGGAGCAGATAAAGGAGACGGCAAGTCATGCTGCAGGGGGGATTGGGGGGACAGCACGATGAGTATTATACAAAAAAGGCTACATACTTTGCTGCTGACAGATTTGCGAGCAGGTCCGTTGGGCTGCTCAGTCTTCGGTGCCCTTTGTCATCAAGTCAGGCGGCCACAGCCAATGGTCCTCGATTGGAGACGACGGCTTCATCATTGATTTGGACAAATGTGCGGCGGTCGAGGTCCAGGCCCAGCGGTTGACGGCGAAGCTCAGAGGCAGCATTCTGTCAAAGCAGGTGGCTGTGCATTTGGCGGCTGCGGGCTACTTTGCCGGTGAGCTGCCCTCCCCTCCTCTGCCCCTGTGTCTCTTTATGTTTCCTCTTCTTGTGGTGTCGGTTTGACCATTTCTCCTTCAGCCATCGGCAATGGCACCACGATTGGCGCCATACCGTATCTTCTCAACGGTGGCGCAGCCGTCGTCCCATCGCTCACCGGCTATGGCTCCGATCAGATTGTGAGCGCCCGCATGGTTGACGCAAAAGGGGACCTGGTCGAGGTGACGCAAGAGAAGGAGCCTGACCTTCTCTATGCGATTCGCGGAGCCGGCCAGTTCTTCGGCCTCATCACCGAGCTCACCATCAAGATCTGGCCGCTGGCGCACCTCGGCAACGATGTTGGACTCATCTGGACCGGCCGCTTCGTCTTTGCACTGGACCAAGCGCGGCAAGTGGCCGAGGCCATGCAAGCCATCATGAATAACGACCAGGAGACTACGACGGGCTTGTTCATGCTCGTCTGCCCGCCACCTCATCGTGAACCGGCCTTGGTAGTTGCCGCGCGATACGTCGGCCATCCGGAAAATGCGCGAGCGGCGTTTGGTAGGCTCGACGATCTGAAGCCCAAAGTAGTCCAGGGCGGGCCTGTTCCGATCCAAAACGTCAGCGACGGCCGCGAGGCCATCGAGGCAAAAGGCGGCTTCAAGACGTTTGGTGTCGTCGGCCTGCAACGGTTCGATATTAAGAGGTTCCTCGCCACCATTGACGTGTACAAGCGTCTGGTCAAGGAGTGTCCGGACGCTGTCAACACAACGTACAACTTTCAGTGGGATTCGCGCTACGCGCCAAAACCGGCGTTTGAATCGGCCAACTCCTTTCATGACATTCGGTTCTGGCAGTAAGTCGTCGCTTTTCTCTCAGGGACACGTGCTGACCACAGAGATGGGCTGATTCATGTCTTTGGTCTTGCAGGACCAACATCATTTGGTACACGAGCGCCGAGAGCCACAAGAGGGTGGCAGAGCTGAATGCTGAATGCATCGCCGTCGCAAGGGGCTCCGACTACGCCGAGTACGTCGACTTTCCAAACGCCACTCGGACTGACCCGATTGAGCTTCGCTTCCGGGGCCAGGCCAGGCTGGAGAAGT
Organism: Hypocrella siamensis; assembly: GCA_000731825.1. Lineage (NCBI taxonomy): Eukaryota > Fungi > Ascomycota > Sordariomycetes > Hypocreales > Clavicipitaceae > Hypocrella > Hypocrella siamensis. Next base: position 38,120 of record JMQE01000355.1, read on the forward strand.
TGAAGGCGGTGAAGAGGAAATGGGATCCCGAGGGAGTCTTTACCAGGCAGCTCCTCGACTAGGCGCCATCGTAATTGGCGGATTCGTCGCTGTCGATTGATGGAGCAGCCCAAGGCAGCATCGATTCGTCAGGTGACGCGTTGATGTAGGCAGCATAAAAGCTGAGCAGGTTCTAAAACGGCATCAACCAAGCCACCCATTCAAAATGTCATCTCGTCCAAAACGTAGACGATGCCACCTTCTCTTGACAGCCCATCCTCCTTGCGGCGCAGAGGCATAAGCACGCCAGAAGCGATGATTTGTGAAGAGAAAGTAGTCATCTGAAGCCGATTGCGCCGAATTACAGGGCGGCCCGGACGATTTTCTCGGCTCCGTCTCAAAGTTGTGGAAAATAGGTCACTGGCTTGGCATGAATTTTCGAAGCCCGGCGCCATTTCCGAGTAGCGAACAGGGTGGGGGGGCTTAAATTATCAGGACCCACCGCGTGCACGTGCGTTCATGCACAATTCGGAGCATAACTTGCGTTCCTACTATGGACACCTCAAATGTCAAATGACAAGCCAAGATGAAGCCTGGGCTAGAGAACAAATTCTTACCGGAGGTGAAACATGCCCGGATACAATGTCAAAGAATTTCGGGACTACATGATTATCGCGCAAGTCAGCGCTACCTTGCGGTTTTCTTTCTAAAGATTGAGAACAAAAAAGAGCCAGGGGTTTCGCCCTCTGATCTCATGTTACTCTTCCTCGTCTTCTCCAAATGTCATTTCTCCATTTTTCCCCAACCGTGTCTAAAATTTAACGTCAAGGACATCTCATCTACCTTTGCGGCAGCTAACATCGAGCTCACCTAATGAGAAATCGCAGGAAATCATGTGCATTCTTAAGGGGGTTCGAGACCCGGAATGTGAAGCCCGGACACAGATGGATCAAGGGTGCACTGGCAATCTACCCATCATAGAGAAATGGACTGCGACTGCATACCACGTGTACACTGGCGAAAAGCGAAGAAATGACCGAGCCCGCTTAAGATGGCCAAGAAACTAGACACGCAGGCCACGCCTGCGGCACAGAGGTTCTGTTCAGCAAGATTTCTCCGTGGTTAGTGACAAGATTTTCTTTGCAGAACAGGTGCACCCTCAGATAAAGGTTCCAATTGAGGCGCTCCGCGGATTTCAACCACTTGTTCATATTTCGCCGTGGCCATGAAAGTTCTTCGTTGTCATATGAATTCAACATGGAATTAATCGATTGATAGACGGCATTGGAGCGTAGTCAAAATCGAAACCGAACGTCAAGATACGAGAGAAAAGCCCTTGGAAAATAAGACTTGGGAAATTGTGAATGCAGTCCGAGAAATAAGGGATTTGCGTTTGCTGGTCAAGGAAGCTGTTGCCGGTTGCTAGAGACAGCAGAAGGTGCATCATTTGGCGTCTGCTGTTGTGCCGCTTCTTAAGCTTGTCAGTGCTTCCAGCGCCAACTACTGCATCGAATCGTTTAGTGTGACACTGTAGTGATGATCGTAGCTCATTGTTGTTGGAGCCGTACCAGTAATTTGAAATGTTGTGTATCAATCGGCGAGTTGTGTTATGACTACTTGTGGTCGCCTTGGTCGTGTAGATCAAATGTTTCCTTGTTCACCTTTTCCAATCGTGGAGTATCCTATCTAGAGATTGAGGGTATTGGTTGCGTTGTCATTCAGGCAGTCATCTTCTAAATAGACTGACTGACTATCATTGGTGGCATGCCTTGACTTGGTGGTCCAGGTTCATAACTATTGTTGTACTGGGCTGCTGACAGTCTCTGCTGTTGTTGGTATGTCTGACGTATTTGGTTGCTTGATTGTTCTTGCTGGTTTGCCGGGGGCAATGCTTTTTCATGGTCCTAGTGCGTTGACTCTATACGACGGAGCATCACGTCGCATTCCCGATATACAAAGCAGTCCCCGGCCTGTCTGTTGACGGAATGTGTTGCGATTGTGTGACTCGAATCGTCTTTGAAATGAATTGCATTGTATTGCCACAGACTGACCTCATAAATATGGTCGTTGAAGCTTGGGTTTCGCTCCTGGTGCCTGCCAGAACCGCTTTTTCCCTCGCTATATCGGTGATTATGAACTTGGCATCACCACTTTTGGTGACAACTGCCTCCAGTACGCTTGTCCCTGCCCTCTAGCAGGAGTCTACTGTGCCAACTCAAACCTGTCGTTTCAAAGAAGGGATCTAAACTGTGACAGTCTCTCACTCTCCTCTAATTTCCTCTATATTTTGTTGGCAGAAGTAGACATGCTCATCGAGATACAATCAGGAGCTGCGTGGCGTTGCCATCTGCGAATTGGGAGGGAGTACCTGCGAGCTGCTTTGGTCAAGCTGATTGTGGAGCGGATATCTGCCTTTTTTTCTTCAATTCGATAAACGTGCTGCTATTCGAGGCCGAGTTGCTGCCGTGTATTCAAAAATCTGTTGCCGCTTTTCCACGCTTGTCAAGCTCCGTGTGGACGCGGCGATACGCCTGACAAGTCCGCCTCTGCGTAGATATCTCATCCCTCATTCGGAGCGTACAGGAGTAAAGCTGAAAAATTTAAGTCGCACGAGCAAGCCGCAGTGGATGCACCGCCGCCAAGCAGACGACAAACCAACAAGGTCCAAGCGCCGAGGGTCACCGCCGACATGATTGCCCCTGGGTGCCGGTTCCGACACAGCAACGCTGCGAGCCAGCGCTTCTCCCAGCGTGGACGTGTCTGGAAGAACCCAACATGGTTCACATCCTGATACCCTTTTGGCGCTTCGCATGTCGGCCAGGTCCCAGAACGTCTTGCATTACATGCCATCAGTGGCAGCCTGAGAGGAAGATACGTAGGCAAGCTGACATGCTGAGAGGTACGTAAGCAAGCTGGCATGCTCCACCAGTCGGGCGCGATTCGTCGGCGCAATGTGGGATACGAGATGTAGCAATTGCTCTGTTGGTGCATGCAGGACCGACGCGCTCCGCGTCGTTGAAATGAGCTTTTTGCTTTTCATGCTGCTTTTTTCGATGGAACTTTGGTTCGTGTCGTTGACAGTCAGCTTCTCCACACCTGGGGAGTAAAACCCCATGTGGACGCAGGAACATGCCTTACCCAACTCTATTATAACCATGGATTTCATGGTGGGGGCGACCGACCGAAAACCAGACAGAGCATGGCAGGTTCGAGACTCTGCAGCGGGCACGCACGCTGCAGCCAACCAGCGGGCTTCCCTTGGACTGAAACTGGCAGGGCGCGTTCCCCTCCGTTCCCCCATCAGCGCAGCGGCCAATGACTGAAGAAGGAAGATGCCCGCTGCAAGACATGGAGAAGTGGGGCCAATTAAGATTAAGACAAAACAGGGGTCTAGTGTCTCTCGTATTTTTTTCACTTCCTTTTCTTGTCTAGGTCCTTCCCCTTGCGACGTCGTGTCATCGTCTTTTCTCACTCTCTTTCTTCTCCCCTTCCGTTTTGTCATGGCGATCAATTCTCTCGTTTAAGCAAATCGTCTTTGAGCCTTTTCTTTCTGTTCGCTGTTTTTCTTTCCGTCACTCGCTTCTCTGCCGCCAACTACTTCACTCGCTCGGCTGTAGACAGACAGAAAAGAAAAGGAATTACCAATATAATCACAATACATACATTGCGCCGACCGACCAAACGACTCCTTTTCTTTGCCCACCATGGCCCCCGAGCAGGCTTTGCAGACGGAGCCGGCCTCTCCTGTGCGCTCCGTCGCCTCGCCTGTTGCGCATCACGATGAACCGACCCGCGCTGAGGAGCAACACCATGAGTCATCAAGTCGTGCTCAGCAGCCCAACGAGAAATCGGCGGCTCCTGCTCAGCAACCCAATGGGAACCCGTACGCCTTGTATCCTCAATCCTACGGCCAGCCAATTGCGCCGTATCCGCTCCAAGGCCTGCCCCAGCAGCCTCAGCACATGACCTACGTGACCCTCCCGCGGCCAGAGGAGCCAAAACGCCGCAGGCTGGCCAAGGATATTCTACACGTCGTCGTCATGGTCTCGTGCATTCTCGGCATCGGCTTCGCATTTTCCTTGTTTCACTCAGGAAATGGCATCACCGTCGTGGCAGGTGGCACAATCGTAAGCCCCCCCCCCGTGTTCCATCATTCCCCTTTCTCTTTGCCGTCTACCAGACTCCCATCATAGACATAATGATTTTGCTGACCTGACCACGTGTCGTCATAGTTCATTGCAGCTTTCCTCTGGAGCTGCGCTGAGCTCGTCGTGCGCTTCCTGCGTAAGACGGAGAGGGCCGGCATCCATCCTGGCGCCCACGTCGGCGTCTGTCTCTGTCTCTGGCTCGCAGCTGCCGGCTTTGGCATACTGCTCGCCGTTGTTCTCGGAGTCTTTTTCGTCGATTGTGACGACGACGTCGACCCCGACATGCCTTCCAACTCTCGCAGTTACAACCGCTATTCAAATTCGCGAACGCGTTCGCCGAGCTGTGAAGAGCGACGGTTCCCGATGATGACTGGCGCCACTGCCATGTTGCTCATCGTCGCCGTCTTGGAAATCGTCCTGTTCATCATTGCTTGCGTCGACACCCACCTGAGGAACAGATGGAAGAGCAACCTGGTGATTGCGTCGACGCCGTACTGGGCGCCTCCTCCGAACCAGGGCCAGCCCGGTGCTCCCGCTCCGCAGCCAGGCGTGGCGAGCACAAATATGCCTGTGCCCAGGGAACAAGACATGACCCAGGCTCCTGCGGCGCCCGCCCCGGTCGCTGTCCGAGCCGAGCCGAGCAACCACGCCGAGTCGAGCAGCCAAGCAAGGAAAGCAGAGCACACTGTCCACGAGTACTACACGCCTGGCCAGGCTCAATGAGACTCCAGGGGGTTCATAATGTGGCTCGAGCGCGGATTGCACATACTAAAAGACGATGATGACGTGTTGGTTGTTTTAGAGATGCCGTTTTGCTTGTTTCTGTTCCTTTCTGTTCTTTTGTGGGTTTTTTTTTGGTAATTCCCAGCAGACCCAGCATATGGAGATCATGATGTAATTGCTTCGAGACAAGCATATAACGAGAGCCCGAAATTCCCTCTTCCTTCAGCAGTAGCAGCTTGATTTGCATATAAAAAGTACTAATGCTCGAATTCATCAATAACTATCACCCAAAAAAATTGCAATGCATTCGCTTCCTTCACGTCTACTAACGCAGGTATCTTGGCAGAAAAATTACCATGTGTAGAAATACAAGATGGCTGGAATCACGGCCAAACACATCGCTTGACTTGCCGTACATTGTACCAGGTACGCAGCGGCATGTAAACAATGACCTGCCAACCTGGCGCCCTGAAAAGAAGAAAAGAGATCGAGGTCCAACCGTCCAAAAAAAGAAAGAAAGAAAGAAAGAAAGAATATGGTCTCAATATGATGGAATTTTTTCTCGCTCCGTCAACTTACTCATATCCGGAAAATCTGCCCATGAGCCCCAACGTCCCCCCCCCCCCCCCCCCC
>JMQE01000366.1:0-43570 GCA_000731825.1 Hypocrella siamensis
GGGGGGGGGGGGGGGGGGGGGGGGGTTGGAGGTTCTGAGCCAATGATTTAGTGCAAGGCGAACCGCATAAGCAATGATGTATTTAGAGGGACTTAAGACCCGGCAGCGTCAGATGCATTGGATCAGGACCTGAACCATTCACGGTCGGCCGTTCCAACACTCACATCCCCATGTGCTCGGCCCCCAAGCGGCAAGTGAGCCCGATTGCGCTCCAGTCTCACGCCTGAGTGCATTGATGTGATGTGCTGTGACGCTGGTGCCTAGAATGGGGGTTGTGCTGTGATACCAAGAGCAAGTCTAGGATTGGTCTACGACGAAGGAAGCATTTGCAAGCCCATGCAGTGGTGAGTCATGCTGCAGCCTTCATCTTGAGATAGCCTGCCTGATAGGGGAAGAAAGTTGGAAGCGTTGCCGCGTTTGCAGCGCGGAGCCAATGCCGGTTGAGACGGCTTGATTCTTTACACAGGTCAAGACTGCATGTCGTGTGATTCGTTGATTGGTCGAAGACATGCTCTCGTCGGTGAGGCTCTTACGCGGGGTAGGATGACGGCCGATTGTTGGGGAAAAGAAATATAAGTACATGAAAGATGACGAGCAAAGGGTTCGATGATCAGCCATGGTGAGTTTCCATCCAGCTCAACTCCCTTTCTCCTGGCACCTCTTCTCCTGCCTTTCGTTGCAAAAGCTTCGCCGGAGCCGCATTACCGCACCTTCATCATCGCCATGACTGAGCTCCAGCTCCTATGCGCCGCGATGCTCGCAAGCATCGAGGGCGCAAGAAAGATCAGCTTTCGAAAGGAAACAGTGAGCTTGATTTCACTGGAGGATCGAGCGCGATGCTGCGAGGCCTTGTTCAACATCACGTCTCCGCCGCCGGTGGAAAAACCATCGTGGAAGGGACTCGTCTGGCGAATCTCGCGCCTTCAAGATCGCCAACATGGATCGCTCCCCGGGAAGAACCTAGGCCGCTTCTTGCTTATGGCGGCGAATGCATCTGAAGTCTCGCTCACGGATATCAAGCAGGCTCTTGACTATGTCAAAATAAGGGGATCGCCGCTGCCGCTTTATCCAGAATGGCCTGAGGATAGCAACAGCGACGTGCAAAAGGTGTTTGCTTTGCAGAAGTTGTGCCACATGGCTGGATGGCTGAACAGGTTCTTGGATCCCATCCCCGTCACGCTTGATGAAATGTACGTCCATGCCGTTCGGCTATCGCTGCATTCCGAATCTCTGCTGCCTCATGTTCCTCTCGCTCCTCTCGCTCCTCTCGGGCGCCCGCCTCGTTTTCCTCCCTATCCCATGGCGCAGGTCAGGAAGCGTTGCTGCGGCTGTTGCAGTTGTTTTTGCCACGAGCCAAAGGCCGACATCAGGCGCATGTCATCCTCAGCTTCCAAGAAGAGAGAGTCGACTGCGCCGAGCCGCTGGCGAATGCCCCGGTGCGCATGGATGCAGAAACTCGCATTCTGGCGAAAGAAGACAATCAAGGACGGCTATGAGAGCAGCATCTCGAGCAGCTCAGTGAGTGTGATGGATTGAGCCGAGGATTTTTGCGCGCCATCCGTTGTCTATCCTAAAATCTAGTGTGAAGGCGGGCGCCAGAAGCGGCAAGGGAATTGATTGACGTCTTTGTTGAGCTTTGTGAGCCTGTTGGAAGAAGCAAGGAAAACAGGAAGGAAGGAAGGAAAGGAGACTGCACGTGATAGTTTCCAAACATAGGCAGGCACCCATACCAGCCAACCAACATGGCGGAGATTGATTGATTGCAAAGATATACAGTACATGATCGAGATTGCTCCTTCTTTGAACACTTTTCCTAGCTTTTCTCGCCGACAACCATTTGTACCTCCAGCGCAACTCGAGACGGTCATTCACCTAGTTGCGTGTTCTGATTTATCCATGCCAAAGCCAAGGCACCCCCCCTTCTCCGTTTCTTTGGGGGACTCTTGGGTGTCAATCGTCGTACGCAGTACATACAGCACACTGAGTAGGTGCTGCGAAGCGACCAATCGCTCAATAATTGACCCTGACACACGAACCTGTCAAGAGCCATACAGAGCACGTAGCCTGCATGAGAGACGAGATTGACCATGGTTTCAGACTCAGTCATTGCCCATGTTCATGTTTTGATGACGACGGGGGTGGTAAAAAATGGGGCCTGAACCTAAAGCTAACTGTGATGATCTGGACAAGTCTTAGTTCTTACTCCACCTGCGTGCCCTGTCGGCACGCGCTATAGCTATGTATAAGTGGATCACCCTGTGCGTGATCCCGTGACACTAACGCTTCGAGCGTCGCAGCAGCTTCTCGTCGATATCATGTCGAGACAGAGGCTGACGGGCACGCGAGACCGCCTGTAACGCATGTGTACATACATGTATAACATCGAAATCCACAAAACTGCATAGTAGAAAGCTATCGTACACACGCGAGATGGGGCCAGCAACCACACACCTCTATGAGATGGATATAGACAAGAGGTATTCAATGCTGAGTGTGTGCGGGCGCGGCCATGCTTGAGTCGCTCATGAGCCAGAGGGCCGAATCATGCCCGAGCCGAGCCGGGCACGGGATGCACCAGACTTTGAACACCCGGCAAGTCCCAGCAACCACGGCGCTCTGTTGAAAGAAAGAAGAGACGAAGCAAATTGCAGCGGGCAGGCGGGCCTCAAAGACAGACATGTCTTGAGCTGCGCAGCGGCGACGCTAGTATTCCAGTCCCTTTGAATCCATACAAGCAAACCCCTGCTCAGTGACCTTTTGCTGATCCTTGCCCCATTTCAACTGAGCCTGACCCAAACACCAGTGAAAGGTCCCGCAGTACTCCTCGCGCGTCTCGTCGATGGCGGTGAAGTTGTTGTACGGATGACATCGGAGGTTGACGAGCACCTTGTTCTCCGGATTAGGATAGATGGGCGTTTTCTTGCCCCGGGGATACTCGGGCTTCAGCGGCCGCAGCTCCTTTGGCCAGTTGGGATTGTCAAGCGGCTTGGACCGGAACTCCCTCCACGCCTCGCGCATGCGTTGTCTCTGGATGGGTGTAAAGGCTGGTTCGGTCTTGTTTTCAAAACAGGAGCTAAGATTGAGTCAGATTTGGAAAGAAGAAGCAAAAGAGAGAGAAAAGAAAAGAAAAGAAAAGAAAAAAGAAAAAGAAGGGGGGGTTGTTGGTGAAGAGGGGAGAGGAACGGAGACAGAAAAGCAATGTGCGTACTCTTCCACGTAATTCATCAAGTTGTAAATGGGAGCAGTCAGGTTCAGCTTTTTCTCTTCTGGACAAACATCCAGGGCCCGGGCTGCGGAGCAGTTCCTAGAAGGACCAGGATGGGCCGTCGTATCGGCGATGTTGTCTCCAGGGGGCTTGCAGCCAGAATGTATATTCTGGCCAGTCGTTTTGTTGAAGCCAATTTTCTCCCCGAACGTGTGTCCCAGACCAAGCCAGTGGCCGACTTCGTGAGCGATCGAGTGTCTGAGGGTAGAGCCAAGGATAAAGTCGGCGGGGAGCACGACGGCATCGGAAAAGTTCTGTTCGTAGTCGCTCGTCAAGGCACCCCCCGGTAATAAGGCATACGCGGACCCATCAAAGGTCGAGTTGACGTAGAAGATATTCAGGTGCCGGTTGTCGCCGCGGTGGTAGAGCCAGTGCAAGCGCGGGTCGGATACCGTCTGTCCGTTAGAGGCGTCCGGGTTGACGTCCCAGTTGACGGCAAGAATCTTGAATGAGATATGCACAGGCTCAAAGAAGTCATTCAGAAGCTTGATTTGAGATTTGATAGTATCGTTCTGCGTGCTTCCGAGTCAGAGGAGAAGCTAGACGACGAGGGCACTTTGTAAAGCGGCAAGGTATAAGAACAAGGAAGGGGGAGGGGGGAAGGAGAAAAGAAGGAAACACAGAGGGGAGAGGACTTGTTGAGGTGTGTGTGTGTGTGTGTGTGTGTGTGTGTGTGTGTGTGAGAGACTCGAGACGTACGGAAAAGTGATTGGGTGCCTCGGAGGACGTCGAGACAACTTGGATGTAGGTGTCGATGGTGATTTGCTCTTGGTCTGCAGAAGCAGCTTGTTCGTCTCGGCGAGTCAGTTTCCTCGCATCTTTGGCAGAGGCCATCGCCTTTTCACGGGCAGCCGCCTTTTTATGAAAGGCGGCCAACTCCTCGGGAATCTCCATCTGGCGACATGGAACGGATATTGAAGAGGACAAAATGTTGTCCGGCCGCGGCAGACGGGCTGCCAGAAGCGGCCGGACGCTGGCCAGCAGGGTGATGTAGGCGAAAAGAAGCATAATGGCAATATGGTGATGGACGACTGAAGTCGGTGGTTCCCCTTATTTCGAGGGACCATCAGCATATTTATAGATAGAATCTAGGGTATAGAGGCAAACTTGATACATAGAAAGCACGCAATGAAGAATTGCATGATTGCATTCGTCCCGTGCTGTGCTCGTTGCTCCGCTTGCTACTTCACCTCATCTCTAAGGGCCCGTCGTCATGACACAGTTTTCCGGTGGCATGTCTGCCATTTTGACTCGCGCGCATTCCTGCTCTGCTCTATTGCACAATGCTGTTCCGGCTTTTCCGAGCTGAAAATAGGTAAGTTCATCCCAATTGTGTTCCGAAGCCAATTAGCCAAGTCCCGCTGAGAAGCGATTGTCGTGGTGCTTGCTGCTCCGCTGAAGCTACACCTTATCGTGAGGGTTTTCTTCTTATATTTTTACAGTAACATACGTCTACCTTGTTCCTATACATACCTGCTCTGTCTCAAGCTCATTTTCCGAAACTCCCGCAGAAAACAGACCTGAAGGTCTTTTGTGTGTTCCGATGGAAGCCAGCTGACTCGACTTTATTGAAGGCATTGAAGGCATTGGATTAATGCGGCTGGCTGCACCGCCGAAATGAGTCATCATCCCAAGTCGTTGCCAAGGCTTGTTGCTTCATCCCATCTGCGACGAGTAATGACTCGGAATTTCTCTTTTTTTTTCTCCTATTCTTCTTCTTCTTTCAACGTCTTTTCGGCATATGCCGTTGCGTCTGGAACACGATGGAGCTGATCTAGAAGCAATTCATTAATCAATTCATCCACCTTGATTCATGGCACACGATTGAATTTTTTTTTTTGCTTGCCGCCTGCATCTGGGAAAGGGGTTGCGAATCATGAGAATTCTTCGCTAATCCACAGCTGACCCAAGCATCCGGTGGGGTGCCGACATATTTGGCGTCGCGCACGCGAGTCCTTTTTTTTTTTTGGCTTCGACCTGGATCTGCGCCTCCCTTATGATTTGCGTATATAGACAGGGGTCTCTGTCGCGACTGCATTTACAGTATAGAATATTTTGTTCGGTTCCCGTCAAGTTGTACTTCGCATGTGGCCACTTGCGACGTTGTTTGCATGCAGAGATTCCGGCTTACCTGAGATGGTTCATTTTCAAGATGAAGGACGGGAAACTATGTGTACGGGGTGATTCGTCTTGTCCAACTCTGCCTCATGGAAATAAGTGCGGCCGACGACCTCGCGTGCAGTACTCTGCTGTACGTCTTCTTAGCCACGTGAGCCATCTCAATCTACAGTGGGTGTATATTTGCTTCTTTATTACTTTACCATTTGATAGACCCGGCCCCTGACACGTGGGGACGGACCGGAGCCATGTCCCATTAATAATTGCTAATCCCGTCGGCCACTTGTCTGGGTTGAACTTGTCTGGGTTGATGATGGGGATGAAGCAATCAGCTTGGGCCGAAATTATGTCGACGCAGTCTGCACCGTCCAATCATGACTTTAAAGAAAACTGCGTCGAGTCCTGATTATCATGGAAAGGGTGTCTAGGGAGAAAGAAAAAGGAACAGGAAGGAAAGGAAAGAAAAGGAAAAGAGTTGAGGCAAGTGGGGCACAGTGTCCCGCCATAACGGCTTTCGCTTCACATCTCCAATCTCATTTCTGCCGTCGTCTTGCGTGGCCCGGCATCTATCCCGCGACGCCTGGCCCAGCACGCCAGCACGGCCGTGTTCTTGTCCTGCGGACACAAGGCTGTCTGTCGCAAGCTGCCCTTTTCTACACGATATTTTTTGCTCTTGCATGGTCCAATGTCCTACCAGCACAAGAAGCCTTGGTCTTCGAGAGGGACAGAGACATGGACCACAGGTTTTCGAGGCACTTGGTCGGAATCATCCTCATCTTCGTCGTCTTGTTCGTCATTGTAGTGGCGGCTGACTTGACGCCATCACCGGACCATGACTTGGCAACGGTGCCCGACTTTGTGACTCGACATGGTACGGCAAGGCCCCCCCCCCCAACACCAACAACAACAACAACAAAAAAAAATAAAGAAAGAAGCAACGAGATGACAAGATGACTGTGTTTTTTTTTCTCTTTCTTCTGTCTCTTTCTTCTTTTCTATTTATTGACTCCCTGATAGCGCCCTTGGTCTGGCTGCACTCCGAGGATCCTTTCCGGCCAGCAGACCTGCTGCAGCACATCCGCCACACAACTCCCAAGGTAGATCAGATGCCAATCAATACTGACATCGACACGGCCGCCTTGGACCTGAATAACCTCGCGACTCTGGACCAAGTCGTCACGCAGGGCCAGGTGGCTCTCACGTCAAATGACAACGTGACGACGCTGCCGTCCTGGCTGGCGGGAGACGTGCCTGACGACTCAGGCAAGACGGCCCACGCCACGCCTTGCGTCGTCGTCCTGGTCCGGGGGGGCGAATCACATCGACAGCGCATCGACGCCTTTTACTTTTACTTTTATTCGTACGACAGGGGCGCCAACATCACGCAGGTCCTGGAGCCGCTGAACCGTTTGATCGAGGACACCGAGCACGGTATGCATTTTGGAGATCACGTCGGCGACTGGTGAGCATCTCCATTCTCTCTCTCTCTCTCTCTTCCTCCGTCTCGCTCTCTTTTCTTTCCACAAATGCTGTGTGCTCGCTCACCCTTGAATCAGGGAGCATACCATGGTCCGCTTCCATGCCGGGAAACCAACGGGCATCTATTACAGCCAGCATGCCGACGGGGCCGCATACGACTGGGACGATGCCGAGATAACGGTGCAAAACGAAAGGGTAAGGCGTTTCCAAGGTCTTGCGACACTGTAGCTTCCATGTTGTCCTGACACGAGGGCTTAACAAAACCCCCCCGGCAGCCCATTGTCTTTAGCGCATATGGCTCACACGCCAACTATCCATCAGACGGGTATGTCTCTTCTTTCCTCCCCCCCTTCTCTCCTCCATTCACAGAGACCAGACCGGACTAGGTCCAAGCAAAAAATGAAATTAAAAACAAAAAAGAAGAAGAAAAAGAAGAAAAAGGAAGATATTAACAACGAGAAAAAAAAACACATCCGACAGTCATCACGTCCACGACTCAGTCCTCATAGACTACTGCGATGCTGGCAAGATGTGGGATCCGGTCCTCTCGGCCTACTTTTACCGTTTCGACCCCCCCACGTCTTCATTCACCCGGCTTTTTCTTCCGGGTGAAGCGCCATCCTCGGCATTCTCGGCATCGTCTTCCAACCTGACTTCGTATCTGTACTTCTCCGGCCTCTGGGGAGACGCCAAGTACCCCGATGATCACCCTCTCCAGAAGACGGTGCCGTACTTTGGTCTGAAGCGTTTCGTCTCTGGTCCGTTGGGGCCCAAGGCGAAGCAGCTGGTCAGGAAGGGCCTCTTTCCTGATCGCAGGGGGACGAAGTCGTGGGTGCAGTGGGCCGTCGAGGTTTTTATGGCGTGGTATCCCTGCTGCATCCGCGGCTGGAGGAAGTGGGTGTCTTTGGCTGTCATGATGGGCTTGATGGTCGCGTTTGTCATGATCCTCTGGCGCGCCATCAAGAGGCACCGCAGCAACAGGGGCGAGGGCTACAAGAGAATAGACACAGACATTCCGCTGAGTGATTTGGAGTCTCGAGCGCATGTCGACCCTGTGCATCATCGCGTGGACCAAGAAGAGAGGGACGTTGATTTCGAGGAGCAGACATGTTGACAAACAGCGGTTTTTTTTTATCAGCAAAAATGATTATCAAAGTAGAAGTAGGAAGTTGACATCAAAGGAAGCGATTTTTCAATAAAAAGATTCCAAAATCTTTGTTTCCTTATTCCTTTTTCTTTGTTTTTTGGGGAGTACGCAACCAGCAGTCACCGGGTGATTCCGCCTCGGCCGAATCAAAGGGATGTCTCAGACGGCAGAAGCAAAAGACGCACCAATGCTGCAGCGACAAAGCTGTTCAAGACAATAAAGACAACAGCCGTCAAGAATGCCAATTCAGATGTTTCCGCTTCCTTTGCTTTCTCTCTCTTTCTCTTTCTTACTTTCTCTTCTTCCCTTTCTTCCCCCTTTGACAAGAATAAGGAAGGGCATTCCGTCTCCAATTGCCTGCCTGGATCGATAATGTAAGGGAAAAAAAAAGACCCGCCGCGTCCCCCTCTCGATTAGATTAGATTCCTCAGCCCCTCAAGAAAGACATTAAAAAAACGCCACGCCCATCGTCACCTTCGTCATCACCTTTGGCATTTCAGCACGGGCTCCGAAAGCAAAACCGATCAAAAGGCCTTTCCTCCTCGCCCCGTCCCCTCGTCACGGTCCTCATGCGTTCGTCCCCTTGGTCTTTGTGTAAAGTCGGATATACTCGTTTCCTCTTGATTGTGCTCGAACTAGGGGGGAAAGGGGTTGGCGAGGAGATCTGCCGCCTTGTGCCATGGCATCTGGATCTGCATCGACGCCGGTCCACTCGCCGCCCGTGACGACAAATCCGAGCCGGGACTACAATGGGTTCGTGGCGGGCGTGTTTAGCGGCATCGCCAAGCTATCGGGTACGTCGGTGCATTATTTGACTTGATTTTAATCTTCCCGTTTTCCCGGAACCAACAAAACTGGACAGAAGTTTTTTTTTTAATTTTTTTTTTTCAAATCTGACGTTTTGAATTGGAAAACCCCCTCCACACCGTTTTGCGAGGGCGCGGGAGGGGGGAAACCCCTGAGGTTTTCTCTTCTTTTTTTTTTGGTTGCCAACTTTATAGTCGGCCATCCGTTTGACACCATCAAGGTGAGGCTTCAGACGACGAACAAGGGCCGGTTCCGCGGACCCTGGGAATGCGTCGCGCAGACTTGGAGGAAGGAGGGCGTGCGAGGCTTCTACAAGGGCGCGACACCGCCCCTGGTGGGATGGATGCTGATGGACTCCATCATGCTGGGCTCGCTGTCCGTTTACCGTCGTCTCATGGCGCAGCACGTCTTCCACGCCGCCTCTTGGACGCCGGGCGCCGGCGACGGTGCCGGGATGGGGTTCCAGGCTCTGCTGGGCATCGTCAACCCGGCGACGAGCTCTACGACGAGCTCGACGAACAGCTCAACAGCGTACCTGCCGCCTCTTGGCCACGGCCTGGCCGGCATCCTGGCCGGCGCAACCGTCAGCTTCGTCGCCGCGCCCTTCGAGCACGTCAAGGCCCGTCTGCAGATCCAGTACGCCGCCGACAAGTCGCGCCGCATGTACTCGGGTCCCGTCGACTGCCTGCGCCGCATCTATGCCCACCACGGCATCGCCGGCGTCTACCACGGCCTCTGCGCCACCATCATCTTCCGGAGCCTCTTCTTCTTCTGGTGGGGAAGCTACGATGCCTTGTCGAGGTGGATGAGGCGGCAAACCAGCCTGAGTGCGCCCGCCATCAACTTCTGGGCCGGCGGCCTGAGCGCCCAGGTCTTCTGGCTCACCAGCTACCCCACTGACCTGGTCAAGCAGCGCATCATGACGGACCCCCTCGGCGGCGGCCTGCGTGACGGTCGTCCCATGTTCCCCAGGTGGCATCATGCCGCCCTCGCCGTCTGGAGGGAGAGTGGCTGGGTCGGCTACTGGAGGGGTTTCCTGCCCTGCTTTCTGAGAGCCTTCCCAGCCAACGCCACGGCTTTGCTGGTCTTTGAGGGCGTCATGAGGGCCTTGTCTTGATAGAAATGAGACGACACCGACACCGACACCGAAGTGTCCGCAACATCATGTACATATATACGCGCTGCTCAACATGTATAGATATTCCGTCATGGCTTTTTTGGTCCCTCAGCATGCGAATTCACTCGACACATCCATCATACTTCTATCATGCCATCCAAGCCTATTTGGCGGCGTGATTTCATTGGTGGTATGGCCGTGGGTTTCTTTGTCCGTACATTGCATCAACTTTTTTGCCCATGAAGCCCGGCCAATCGTCATCGAAAACAACAACCCCCCACCCTCTTTTCCATCCCAAACTCGAGCAACTGCAGACATGTCGGGGCAGAACTGCGTCTATTCGTCGTCGTCCTCAGCCTCGTCGTTGACGACATTGAAGAACTTGAGCTCGTAGACGCCGCGCGAAGTGGACACGACGCGCAGCCAGTCACGAAGCTGCTGCTTCTTGAGAAACTTCTTGGTCCTGCACGTTTTTGAGAAGAAAAAAAATCAAGTTAGCAGAACAATCCGCATCGGAAAGCCCGAGCAGGCAAGAATCAATCGATAAGGACGCACAGGTACTTGAGGTAGCGCCCAGAGAGCTCGTTGTGGGCAATGACCTCGATCTTGCCCTCGCCTTGCTGCTGGATGATGACATTGTCGCCCAGGTTGTTGGTGCGGCCCTCGACCTTGATCCTGTCTTGGAGGAACTTCTCAAAGGCGGACACGTCGAAGATCTTATCGCTGGCAGGCTGCTGAGCGTTGATGATGAACTGTAGATTGTCCAATTAGCATCTGAAGAACGCCTCTCCCCCCTTTTTAAACCACCAGCGTCACGCAGCCGTCTTTCCAGGGCCAAGATACTCACCTTCTTAGTCTGCTTCTGGGTCTTGCCCGACTTCCTCTACAAGAAAAAAAAAACGACAACTTAGCCTACTGCATGTTTGGCAGCGCAGTGTTTGCACAAGGCAAGCATGCCCTCTCCTCATTGTCGAGCACGGCGATCGCCCCTTCATCCCAAGTCCCCTCGGGCAGAGAATCGAGAGCGACTTGGCCAAGCAAGTTGAGAAGAGAGAAATGCCAGCAAGGCTACTGCGCCAGACAGCAAAGCAGTGTCAGAAACATACAACCTGAGGAGCCATTTTCTGCTCGCTGAATGACTGGGTGGAGAGAAGAACGCAAAGAAGTCGAATCCTGCGCCTACAAGAATTTGCTTGCTGATGAACAAGAAATAATTTCGAGAAAATAAACTTGAGGGGTCTAGAATTTCCGTTCTGTACGCCAAAATGCTAATTATTCATGGTGTGGGGTCCCAGAGGGCCAAAGTTAGGGCTCCTAGGATTCATGGTGGGGGCCAGCCCAGCTGAACATCACGTGCACCAACGCGTGAGCACGAAGACAACCAACCGGTGTGGTTTGTGGTTGCAGTGATTATGTCATCGCTCCTTCCCTTTCACTTCAATTCATGAAATTTCACCTCACTCATGTTCAAGCAAAATCGCTTTCATTTATAATCATCATCAATTACAAACGCATTTGGCCTCAACCTCAAGATTTTTTGACTCTCACGATTTCATGTTTCAGTATTTCTCTCCAACCAACATCAGTCTCGTTCACATCGTAAAGTAACTGGTCGTCGGTATTCGACAGCGTTCATTCGTAAATCATGATTGCTTAAACAGCTTCCTGAAAATGCCCTTGATGCCCGACGTCTTCTTCACCTCCTCACGGCTCTGACGGCTCTCACGATTCTCACGCCGGCGCTTGCTCTGTCTAGCCCTCCGGGCACTATTCTCTGGAGGCACCTCACTGCTCTTGGGAGAGGAGGGCTGTGGAGGAGCTTCGACAGGATCCTGGTGTCTGGCGCCTCTCTGTCGAGTTCGGTCGTTTGACTCCTCGTGAGAGCTGTACTTGGATCGGTTTGTGTTGGATCGTCTGGGTCGATCAGATTTGCCATCCTTGGCAGACGTGTCTCCGGCCGCGTCGCCAGGATTCTGAGGAGATGCAGCGCTGAGGTCCGTCTGCTGCCGCGATAATGGTTCTCCAGAGAAGCTGGTTGACGCAGTCCTGACACGCTCGGGTTGCTGGCTGGAGTGACTGTGCCGACGTAAAGAACGATGGTGACTTCTTTGGGGGGAGTGATCCGTGCCTTTGCCCCGGCGATCCTGATGCGATGATCGCTCTGACCGATCCTTGTGCTCGTGGTGATCACGTCTACTGTGGTGAGAGCGTCTGCGACGTTCATGGCCCTGTTCAACCGGGTGGCGCTGAACCTTTTGTCGCTCATGATCAACCATGTCCTCTCCAGTTCGGGATCGCCTCTTGCCAGAGCGTTCAGACGACTCGCCAGCGAAACCGCTGTCCCGCCGATGAGGTGTTTGAGGTGTCTGAGGTGTTGGAGGTAGCGTCGTGGAAGCTGCATCTTCGAGGCCATCGGAGCGATGACGGCGGCTATGTGATGCACCGGAGCCGTGCGACAGGCGACGTCTGCGTTCCCGCCCCTCGTCGTCGTCACGATGACTGCTGTGCCGGTTGGAATGATGAGAGTGTCTACGTCGGTGGCTTCTCTCTCTGTCTGCGTCGCCAACGACCGTTCGAGAGCCTGTTGATGTTTCCTCTAATGACAAGTCAGCATCAAGCTGGTTTGAGTCTCCTTCAAGCCCCTTGACTGAAACAAAGAAAGGAAATCCCTCGTCACTCTCTTGAATCATGCTGTTGGGCCGAGAACAAAAAGCTTGAGCGGCAGCGTAGATTACAGTTGCCGCCGCAATCGTGTCCTCAATGTCCCGGACAAGCAATCTCTGCTTGCGCCTCAATGACTTGGCTCGGTCCTCTTCGATCAAGGCTTCGTCGGGGACAACAATTGCCGGTGTTGAAGGTCTGATCTCGCCATTGGACGAGGCAAGAGGCATTGTCCAGCCATCTGCAGGCTCATGGAGCTCCTGTCCCTCGAAATTTGCACCAGCATCTCCGACCCTGGCCACGGCACCACCACTTTCTGCAAGATTGCTCTCGTCATTTGAAGCTTCTTTCCCGGCGGCGTCGACGCCATCATTCTCAGAGCCGGTGCTGTGTTCGCCGTGTTCGCCTTGTTCGCCTTTCGTAGTTGAGGAAAAGAGCTCCTTGTCAATCGAAGCAGACAAAGCACACTTCTCACAAGATTGGTCACTGGTGGCCTCGGCCCTTGAGAAACTCGATTGGGATACTCCCGTTGCTGCAGCAGCATTGACCGTGGAAAGTGTTGGAGGCTTTTCAATAGGTTCACTGCTTGGCGGTCGAGTGTCAGAAGGCGCGTCGTCCGCGTCAGACAAGATGTGTCCGTAGCCAGCATGACTGCTTTCGGCATCAAATGTGGTGATACCAAAGTCCGCTCTAGCATCAGCTTCTTCGCCTCTGTGTTCATGGTCGATCGTAGCAACTGGCTCTGAGCAAGGCGTGGCGGCCAGCAGCTGCTCTTTCGGGGTTTTCGCCGTTCTCTCGGCAACAAACGCTTCGGCCTCGGGTGCAAATGCGTGTTCGCGACCTTCCTGCTGGGGAGAGAATTCGTGGTCTCTTTGGTCTTCTTCGCTCGGCACAGATGCCAGCTTAGTCTCTGATGTTGATTCGTTCGCTGCTTCTTCTGCGCCCGACGGCTGAGAAGTGTCCATCTCGGGAGCCGCTGGTGCCGCGTTTTTGGCTTCCACCTCAGCTACTACACCAGCCCAGCAACGGGCAAGAAGCTCCTCGTCTCGAGTAATGGCATTCTCGGGCTGATCAGTGGACACGGATACTTCAGCAGACTCGACACGCGCTGCATGTCTAATCAGTTGCTCCTGCTGACCTTTTACTCGAGCAGCATCCCGATTTGCTCCTTCAGCGTCCATTGCGACTTGTTCTTGGGCTCCAGAGCGCTTGAGCTTGACATCTTGTTCAACGGCACCGTCGATCACTGGCATCTTGTCTAGGTGACACGAGACTCGCTTTGCTCGAGGGCCGCGCGGGGCCGCCGTCTCAAGCGATTTCTTTCTTCCCAGGCACTCAAACTTGGAAACCAACTCTTTCACGGGACTGGCTGAGTCGTCGTATTGCGCCGTCGATGACCTGGCAGCCACGTGAACTGCTCTCTCGAGCAAAGGGCGGATCGGAGCAAGCTCGGTCGTTCTTGAGCGTGCTGTCTCGTCTTTCCCCGATATTGACGCAATCCCATCTCCATCAGTTGTCAAGACAGGCACAGCCACAGCCAACATCGTATCTGCACTTCCTGTTTGTGCAAGACATGCCTCTGCTGCCTCTTCGCTGGTCGAGGAAAGTCGCGACCCGATGGCTGACAACTTCTCGTCGGACTCGTCGGACTCTGCCTTGGACAAGAAAACTTGCTCTTGAAGCCTGGTCGTCGAATCAAGCATATCTGCGTATGCACAAGACGCATCCTCTTCCATGACGGTACCAGGCCCATATCCATCATCAGATACTGGCGGGAAGGCAACGGCTGCCCCTTGATGATCTTCGAGCCTACGCTCAGCCTGCTCAGCCTGCTCAACCTGTTCTCCGCTTCCTTCATGTGAATGCGTCCAAGCAGGGTCCAACTCTTCTTCTTTCTGCGACTCCCCAATGCCAAAATTATTATCCTCCTCTTCCTTCGAAATGGTATCTTGAGAACAATCCGATATTCCACCTGGGGTATCATTGAAATGAAACAATGCCTCACCTTTCGCCGACTTGGGCGTCACTTTCACCCTTTCCTCTCTGGAAATCGGTCCAACGATATCCTTGCTCCTCTCTTCCTCGATTTGCTTCACACCGGCTGGAACGTCTGCATTTGCCACCTCCTCTGCAGCTCCAGGCCTTTCCTTAGGAATGTGTGCTGCAGCCAAGGCAACTCCAACTCCTCCGGCACCAAGTGCTCCCGCTGCAAAGGCAGCAGTGCCCGCATCTCTGGGCGATCCGGCCTCTGTTGTAATCGGAGCGGCTTCTTTGGCTTCATCCCCGTCGCCAATGTGGTCAGTCCTCTCATCTTCAACAGGGGATGGCGCTCCTTGCAATTTCTCGGCAGCCGGAGCTGTACCTTGCTTTTCTGGCTCGATTTGGGAATCGTGCGCATCCGGGTCCCTGCTTGAGGGCTCCTCTCCAGCCGGCTGTTGAAGTGGAACTTCAGAATCTGCTGGTTGAGTTTCAGTCTCCCCAATCTGGGCTTCTTGAGCAGAGGCGGCCTCAGCGGCTTCCGCTGTCTCTTCTTCGATGGCTTCTTCCGACACAGCAGCCGCCGGTTTCTGCTGCGGGACGTCTTTCTCCGATAATTCATTGCTGCCAGAATGCGCCTCGGTATCGTCGGTTCCAATGAGCCTAGGCTCTCCATCCGCCTGAGTAGGCGAGTCTGGAGATGCTGCAACGGCAACAGTCGCTCCAGCGCTGGCTTTCTCCTCTGGCTCTTCAGATGCTTCCGTTTCTTGAATCTCGACATGGGCAGGAGAGGAGGCACCTTGCGCTGTAGATTCCTCCGCCCCCGGCTCTGAGACTGAGAGAGGCCCGTGTTCGAGGTCTTCCGTTCCGTCGTCTTCAACGCGGTCGTCTGGGATCATCTCAGCAGTAGCCTGGGCGTCGGGAACTGTTTCCGTAGGGGTCGGTCCGTCGGCAAGACCAGGGTCTTCTCTAATCTCAATGGTAGGTTCACCAACAGTTTCACCCGACACCTCGGGCCTTCCTTGCATATCGTTATCTGCTGCTGCCCCTGGGGTCCCATCCGCAGCGGCCTGTTGCCCTACATCATAGAGTTCACCAGTCGCCTTTTCTGAAGCCAAGTCGGTCTTTTCGGCCACTTCAAGACTGAGCATTGATGCAGGATCCCCAGGCACCGGACCTTTCGTCTCCGTGTCCGTCTTGGTCGTCTCTGCCATTCTAACAGGTGCAAGGGTTTCATTCTCGGTTTCTCCCGTCTCGGCCTCCTTGGCTCCGTCTTGGCATTTGATGCTGGCAGTGTCATCTGCACAAGCAACTGCTACATCTTGTGACCGACACTCAGCGGCAATCAGATCATCATCTCGATCCTCGGTGGCTTCATCAGACAATTCCCTGACATCGCTCTGAGCCACCGCAGGGGTCTCGCTAGTCTCCACTCCCGCTCTTTCGGTGACGTCTGTCACCGGCTCTTTCTCAGAAGGATTGAATGCCGTTGTTGAATATGTGTTTTTCTCAGAAAATGTTTCGTCATGCCCGGTGCCAGTACCAGCAGAATCTTCAGTAATAGCCCCAGCAGCCTCAAGTTCAGTCGCCGTAGCGGCAGACTCTGCTGCTGTGTTGGTGTCGTCATTGCCATTCGCAGGTCCCTTGTTGTGTATATTGGCCGTATGCACAGGCACATATCGGCTTTGTGACTCGAGAATTGTGGTGTCGTCCATCTGCGTGGCGGCTCGTTCTTCCTGAGCCTCCTCGCTGGTGACGGCCAGGTTTCCAGCGACGTTTTCCGGAGAGACATCAACAATCTGATGATCCGGCTGATTGACTTCATCTGACTCACTTGCGTCAGCTTCTCCATCCGACGCTACGGTCCCATCTGCCGTCGCAGCCGCCGTTACTGCAGCTGATTCATTGATGGGCGTTTTGGCACCTGCTGTTTCACGCGTGAAACCTGTTGCAATAACAGCTTCTTCGATGGCTTCGGGTCTGTCATTCTTAAGCTCGAGAATCTCCTGGGTCGTTTCTGCACAAGAAGCAGACTCTGCGGGCGGCTCTGCATCGGTCGTTTGAGGCTCTGCATCCGAGGTCGCGGGCTCGACAGCCTGTGCTTGAGATTTGACCGAAGCTAGCTCATCCTCCCCAGGCTCTTCAGCGACACCTGTTTCCTGTGTCGCAGCGGGCTGCTCTGCTTCAGCAGGTTGAGTTTCCGCACCAGGTTCTGCATTCAAGGTTGCGGACTCGACAGCCATTGCTCGAGACTCGATTGGGGCTGATTCATTCACCTTAGATACCCTGGCCGCTGATGATTCTAGCTTGTCTTCCTCCGTGGCAGATGGCGCGGAGGACGTATCGTCGTCTGGATGAGCCGCATTGGCCAAGGCATCGCCTGATTCGCTGTGGCATGTAGTTTCCTCCTCAGTCGTGACGTTGGCCACAGCGCCGACATTGACCACAGTCACAGGAGCATTTTCATCCGTCTGAGGTTGCAAATCGGCATGTTCCTTTTCCGCCCCATGGATCTCTGCCCCACGTACCTCTGTGCCGATGCTTTCAGTAGACTGATCAGTAATCGGACACTCATCGACGTTTTGCACCACCGCTATGTCGGGTTCTTGATTCGAAGCCTCAAGAATTCCAGAGGCTCCAACCACTTCGCCATCAGTTGCATCTGCAATCGGTGTGCTTGAACCTTTGTCTGTCGTTGCAATGGGAACGTGCTCGGATGCTGCGTCAACGCGTTCAGGATCATCATGACTTGCAGCTGGATTGAGATCCGGCATCTCCTCATCAGTGGTGGTGGCGTCCTTTGGGTTGGTTGCAACTTGTTCACTTGTAGATGCTTTTTCAGATGACTCCGCAGACTCGTCAACTTGTGATTCTTGGGGCGGCTGCAATAAGGCCTCTGGATCTTCAGCCAAGACATTGACAGAAGTATCATCTTTCAACTCCTCGGCGGGTACAGCTGCTACTTCTGCTGTTTCCCTTGCTCCCTCGGCATCGGTCCCAATTTGTTCGTGGGTTGTCACGAGTTCTTGGGATTTCTTAGCCGGAGACTCCTCGATCTCAGTCTGGACATGATCGACTTCTTCGTTCGTGGTCGATGCTTCCTCAATCTTGCCTCTTTCATCCGGCGGCTGACCGTTTTCCATACTTCCAACAAGGAACTCACCGAGAGACTCGGCGAGAGACTCAGCGGCCTTAGATTCATGCAGGCTTGCTTCCATCGTGTCCTCTGTAGCGCTAGATTCGCGGGGAGCGATAAGTCTCTCGATTTCAGGCTTCTCAGCTTGCACTTGGTCTGCACTTGTTTCCTCAAACACGGCTTCCGGCGGAAGCTCAGTTTTCGGAACAGCCTCGGGCCCAGGTCCGGCCGCTGCCGTAACAATGGAGATTGGCGTCACAGTTGGTGGCCCTGTCTCAACAGCCTTTTCCTCAAGGCCATTGTCTCTCTTTGTCGTCATAAAAGCAGGCTCAGCTTGCGGTCTCCCAGGAGCTGATTCGGCATCTACTTGTGACTCTCTCGCGGGAGTATTCAACATCTCATCCAGAATACACGCCCCCTGAGATACGTGCGGACGTGGTTCCATCGAGGGAGTCGAATCTGCGATCTTTCTGCTTTCCGTACAGCCAGTTGGGCCTGCCTTGTCATTCTCCCCTGCTGAACCATTTGTTTCTGATGACGTTTCGGGCGACACGATCTCTTTGGTTTGGCAGACGCTGGCTGGCACTGCGGGAATCTCCTTGTCATCTGAAGCCACTTCTGTGTTCATCTCCTCCGCCGTAAAGTCTTCTATAGCGTCTGGGAGGGACTGTGACAGGACAGGGACATCTCTTGATTGAGCGTTGGATTCTGAGGTCAGATCGGTTCTGTTGGGGTTTGACAACGAGGCGTCTCCTTCAGAGGGAGCGCCATGAACAAGGCCGATTTCTTGTTCTCCTTCAACGGCGGTCTTTCTGTCAGCCCTCGCATCATCTGCTGGTTCTGCGGCTTGTTTCTGTTCGGAACTGGGGTCATCGAGCTGCTCTGTGGCATCGTTGTCGGTTTCCGAGGGTGTCATTTCAGTGGATAATTGCGCTTCACTTCCCCCTTCCACGGCTGGAGAGTCTTCCGCTGCTTGCGTTGCTGGAGTCACCTTCTCAGCAGGCTTCTCGCTTTTGATCACTTCCGATGCAGTACGTGCAGCGCTTGTTGCTTCAACAGCAATGAGATCGGCTGGCCTTTGGGCAGAATCATCAGATGGCGCACCGACGCCGGATTCCGAAGCCGCTCCCGCTTCTTCAGCTGCTGATTCTCCTGAAACCAACCCTTGGGTGATCTCAGAGGCAGCTTGCGCAAAAGTAGGTTCAGCCACCAAGGACTCTTCGACTGCACCCAAACCCGCTTCTCCAGCGGCTTTCTTGCCAAATTCACGAACCTCGGTCATCTCCAACGCAGGCTTCTTCGAGTTACCCTCTTCAGCAACAATGTCGGTGACAGCCGCATCGACAAATTCCTGTGGCGCAGTGGCTGCATCTGTGAGTGATTCGTCTTTGGTTGAAGGCTCTTGAATGCCAATTCCGACTGGATTCTCCTCATCGGCTTGGGGCTGCGATGTCGAGTCATTCTTCGAGACAGTTACAGAGGCTACCTCCTCGATGGGACCAGCAAGCAGTCTTTCTTTCGATGCAGGCTCTTTCAGTGACCTGTCCTCTCTTGGCGTATTGTCGGTCGAGTCGGTTTCTTTGAACGAGGCATCCGAAAATGTGGGCTCGTGAGGATCGGACACCGCGGGAGTCTCAGAGATGCTCGCTCGGGTAGTATCACGCTCTTCTATTGCGATTTCTGGCTCAGCTGACTTGGAGGCTTTGTCATCCGTTTTCTTGATACTATCCTTATTTGTTGGCTCTTGAGCTGCGTTGTCTTCACTTCTTGTCTTCTTTGGAGCCTCAACTTTCGTGTCTGGCGCGTGATTTGCAGCAGGTTCAGGCTTAGGCTTAGGCTCGATCTCGGCAGAGACTCCTCCCTCTTCAATCACTGGTTCCTTTGCAGAATCTGCTTCCTTTGCAGAATCTTTCGCAGAAAGTCCTTCATTTTGTTTGCCGTCGGGCAGATTGACCCCAACGGCACTGGATTCCGTCGTCGCGAGCTCTTCAGCCGTTGGCTCAGCAGCTCGCTCCTCAGCATCGTGCTCCTCAGCTGACGTTCCCTCCAAGACCGGATCAGGGATAATCGATGACGCGACCTGCTCTCCAGCCGCTACTTCCCCGGGAGGAGACTGCTCCACGTGTCCAGCTTTTTCCTCTTGAATTTCGCCGTGTCTCTGCATGGGAGGCTCGGAGGTGGCCTTGTGATGCATATCTGCAGCAGGCTCTGGTTCACCAACCGTAATAGGATTGGATTCTGCACATGTTGCAATTTCGGGGGCACCGTCATCCTTCGATTCAGAGGCAACTTGCACATGGGTCTCGACGGACGCTGGAGGAAACTCTGCGTTGACTTCGGGAGCTGTTATGGCCTCTGTCGTCGGATTGTGTCTGTCTGTATTGGCCTCTCCATGATCACTCCTCGCAATCTCGGCAGGCTGAGGTTGCGTATCCTGGGCATTGGCCTTTGTGCCAAACCCCGCCACCGGCTTGAGAGGCGTCGAATTCGAGTTGTCAGGTTTCTTCTGCTTCTCCTTTTCCTTTTTCCTCCCCTTTTTATCCCTCTTTCCGGATGTTGTTCCAGGCTTCTTGTGTTGTTCGCTCTTCGTCACCGCTGCAATTGTGTCCTTGGGCTCATCCTTGTGCTTGTCCTTTATCTTTTCCTTCCCCTTCCTCCTTCTGCTCTTCTCCGCTGAGCTGGGTTTGCGTTCCCTCTCAGCCTCTTGGGAACTTGACGACGCCGCGGTTTTGGCCGTTGGATCTTCTGTCAACGCTGCCTTACTAGGCTGCACGTCATCTGCATGGCAAGATCAGAATTGCCTATGCTAGCGTTTTACATGACTCGGAATGCGGCCTCGTAACTTGGCGCAATGTAATTATCAAAAACAGCATCTTTACCTTCGTGTTGCTCCAGTGCCTCCTCGTTGGTATCATGAGTTTTAATATACTGCACATCCGAGAAATCAGAAAATTTAATATCCGAATAATCAAGGTTGGTCCTAAAAGGATTATACGGAGTTTGAGAGATGTCGTTCATACTGTCATCGATTCCTGTGCGCCCGTAAAGCACAGAGGCCCTCCCATCAGGATGGGTTGGGCAGCGGTTATAACTCGTTCAGCCGCCATGCAGGATGATGTATCACTTGACGGTATGCAACAGGCACAGTATGAGCATGCATATATTGGACTGTCGGGCTGATGCAGCCCAAGTTCCGGTCGACAAAATGGAAGTGTATCCGGTACCGTGCAGATGATATGCCGTTGTTGCAACCCACCCGGAGGATCGTGAAGCGTGCAGCAGCAAATGAAAGTAGAACAGATAATCAGTTCCCCAGAAAAAACAAAATCTCCCCAATGAGCTGGTTTGCCAGCATGCGGGCAATCTCAACGGGAAAGAAATTTGAGAACCGTTCGGGGCGGCGAAACTGGCGACATGACGTCTATTAAGACTGCTCGCCTTCGCTGAGGAATTAGTCTGTCCTTGTCCACTCCTTGAGACTGACATAAGAATAACAAACGTTCTGGCAATTTACAGTATATGAAGGACCCATTTCCAACGCGCACCACCCCCGTCTTATGACGCGGCGCATTGGGGTTCTTCGACGGAGCCGAAAGAGAAAAAAAACATTGACTACACGTCCAAGATTGGCTCACGAAGACTTCTTGTCGGCCAGGTTCATGAAAGTGCCAGGGCGCAGCACAGACATGGTCATGGCCAGGTCGGCCGGGTCAAGGGCACTTGGCTCAAATGATTGTTTGTGCGGACATCGAGATGACACGACATGATAGGTACTTGGGTATCGACGCCGTGATTTCTTGTGCTCCCGCTCGCAGCGCAGCGCTGGTTTCGCTGCCTGAATCGTTTGGGAAAGAATGCATGGATGGCTTTGTCGGTACAGAGTACTGGGGGGCGGGGAGTAAAGGCCGACCAGTCAAGAAAGCCTCCATCAGCATTGATGCCCGACGAGGGGTGGAAAGACACAAATGGGGACTTGTGTATCATGCACCGCCGCTTGCGTCTCGATGCTGCGTTGGCGTTGGCGTTGGCGTTTGTGGGAGGGAAAGAATCCGGACGGTGCTCATGCTGGTGCAGGAAAGGGCGTGATTAGCTTGTCTCCTCCTCCGCAATTTCACACCTCGCATCGAATCTCGCACATATGTATGTATGTACATGCATGCAGATGGTCATCCATGGGGAAAGTGCAAGCGATGCCTGGGCAGCAATGGAGGAAAGAGGGCGTCAACACGAACTGCACTCGTTGGCCTATGATTTGGTGTCGCTTTCTGTCCGGGCCCGACAGGACGCGAATCGAGGCCAAGACCTTGCATACTAGGTACACAATGTAGGAAGTACGTGGGTACCAAGTCACTCAGGAGCAACCTGCTCACCGTTCTTCGAGCATAATTGTTGTTCTCATTCTGCCCACAGTTTGATAACTTGTGTCGTCATTTGCATAAATCGCGGGTTCATCTAATGAACGCGGGCAAGGGACCCCCCCGCCAAGACGAGACCCGACCTTGCCTCGGAGCTACGTAACTACACGCAATTGTAGGCGCTCCGTACATGCAGGAAAGCTCCGTCATTTGGCCATCTTCTAGCAGGAAGCATTCACGATCGAGCGGCCTGACTCGCTTCGATTTCCCCTGCAAATAATTCTTCACCTTGCTTTCCGCATCTCGCTGCCACTGCTACTTGGAGAAGCGTCTCGAATGTCTACCGTACGAATCTCAAGTTTTAGGAGCCTATTATCAAACAAACCCGCGCGGAAAGAGGCAGCCATGTGGCATTTTGCCAGATCCGCAGCCACAATGATACGCTGCATCTGCACACCCTCGACGCTCTTGGCGTTACCGCAAAATTCGTAAACGCGCCATGATCAAGAATCCTCACGAATCAATGTCTCTCTTCGCTCTATCTTTGCAGAAAGACACAATGGCACGAGCACTTGATGATTCATCAGATGCCATCGATCCAGAGGCGAGTCTTTTGTACCCTCATGTGAAATTTTTTTTAGCTATTTTGGTTTCATCTAGTCTTCCTTTGCCTGACAAACGCGGTTTGATCTTCTTTTCCTTAATTTCTGCACTCCACCGGTCTGATATTGGTATCTCATCAAGTGCAGTTCAACTCCCTTTGGTTCAGTAACGTCTACCCTGAATAAGATCTGGTTTCTTCCTCGAGTCTCAGCTTTTCACCAGAACGTCGAGATAGGTTTCACCGGGACTGGCCAACCCTAGGGAACAGTCTCGGCTTGGTTTCCTTCCACTTTGGGCACGTAGTTGGCTTGCGCACTGTTCTTCTTGATTACCTGCTTGACCTTTTCTTCGGCCTCGTCCCAATCATCCGTTGGAAGATTGACCAAGTCAATTCCAAAGTGTGTAGCGATGGCCTGCAGTGCGTCATAGCTTCTCTGGTCATAGACGAAACTGATGCTCACGCCAATGCGGCCAAATCGACCGGTTCGGCCGATTCGATGCAAGTACGTCTCAGCATCTGGTTCATCGCCTCTGGGGCCAGGCTTCATGGGCACATCGTAGTTGATAACCATCGACACGCTGGAAACATCGATGCCCCGAGACAGCAGATTCGTAGTGATGAGGACCTTGCTTTCCCCGCTCCGAAATTTGGCCAGCAGGGCCTGTCGCTCTGTGCTGTCAAATTCCCCGTGCAAAACTGTGACTTTGTGGCCGTCCTCGGTCATCCGCCGTTGGATCTCGTTGGCACTCTTGCGAGTCTAGAAGGGCAATTAGCACTTGGAGGGATTCGTCGACTACTTCTGAGCAATGACACACCTTGACGAAGATGACAGACTGGCCAATGGTCATCAGACCATACAGCTTACAGAGGATATCGTATCGAGAATTCTCATTCGGACAATCGGTGAACATTTGAGAGATTCCCTTGACAGTGAGTTCCTTGGTTTTGAGTGTCAAACTGTTCGCGTTTGGGGCAAACTTGGGGATGTAATCTCTAACCCGGGCGGGGAAGGTGGCAGAGAACAGTAGCACCTGAATACTTGCACGCGTATCAGGGGGCAATAACCTAGGACGACTTGATTAGCAAAGACGGTGCCAGCGTGGTATCTTGAGCTGAACAGCATACTGGAGCTTGACGCGGAGGCACTGGTCGCCAAGACCAGTCTGATCCAACATGTTATCGGCTTCGTCAAGAACAAGGACCTTGAGCTTGGAGCCATCCAACTGCTTGCGGCGACCAAGATCCAGAACGGTACCCGGAGTACCAACAATCACGCTGGCTCGAACAGGCTCTCCGCGGGGAATCCTCTGGGGGATTGCTAGTGCGACCTTAAGTTTTTCGATGAATCGGCCAATGGTATGGATGTTTCTGTGAATCTGATCGGCGAGTTCTTGGGTAGGGGCAAGGATCAAGGCCTGGGGCTGCTCTGGCTGATCAAAGTCGATGCGAGACAGACTGGCCGTGAGGAAAGCAACTGTCTTTCCAGTACCGGACTGTGACTGAGCGACCATGTTCTTCGGAGGGTTGCTGAGCATCAAGGGCAACGATCTGCCCTGAATCTTGGAAGGCTTCAGGAAGTTCTCGGCAAGGAGGCCCTTTAGTATCTGCTCCGATCTACACAGAACGGGTATCAGTACCGGGCACAAAGAAAAAGGATAATTTCGTCTTGTACGAACAGGCCCAGGTCAGCCCAGGTAGCAGCTGAGTAGATGGGAGCATCATTGTCGCCTCCACTAATGGTGACCTCGACTTCGCCGTCGGCCTCAGTCAGTTCAGAGCCTCCAAGAGTGGCAGAGGCGCCGTCGGCCTGCGAATTGGGAAGATTGGCAGCCTTCTTATCAGCGCCAGCCTCCTCTACAGGAGGCTCCGTGATGCGGCTCGCGAGGTCTGACATTGCGAGTTTGAGCTGATGCTCGAGCTTTCGCGAGATCGGGGAACGCGGCCAAAGTGGATGCCGTCGATTCGAGCTAAGTCTGCAAGCAGCCAACCTAGACTGCTTCGAAGAGGTAGAATGGCCCTGTCTTCCTCGTCGAATATGCTATTCGAATGACCACCAGGTGCAATAAGTAAACAAGATTGTGGATAAGAGTGGCGGAGAAGCGAAGTCTACGCAGATCCGCCGTCACCTTTGTGGTACAGGCTGGAGTTTGCTGAAATAAGTGGGATGGACCCTGTTAATTTTTATCTTGGCGGGGTTGCTGCACGCACTTATTGCGGCCCGTCGCCCGGCATCTTTTGGACAAACATTGAAATTTCGAAAGCATTCAGATCCTACGTAGAAAACTCGACCATGAAGCCGTCGTTTATCCGGCCAGAACCGGCTCAAAGCAGCAATCTCCTGAACCGACCAGGCCGCAAGAGTCATGAATGACACAGCTCTGCGACAACTTTCATACTGTAGGCTGGTCGACGCATTCTGCAGCGTCACAGCACGCCATGAATAGCTGAAAGAGACGACCCTCCCTTGCCTCCTCAGCTTTCCTCCAACTCAAGCAAAACATGGCCGCACCGCCTCCACCACCGCCGCCAAAGACGGCATTCTCATTATACGACAACCTCCTAGACCCAAATGATCCGCCAGCCTCTACCACCATCTCATCCGCTCCGGTCCTCTACAACCAAAGCGGTGCCGGAGAAGCCAAGAAACCTCTTGATGCAGCTCTCCGATTCCAGCCTATCCGTCGACCCCCCGTCAAGCATGCCAAAACCAAAGCAACGTTTCCCAAGGCCGTTTCCGCTCCAAAGTCGCCCAGGCCTGCTGAGCCATCTGCCAGTACGGCCATTGCCGTTCCAGCCCCTACGCCGCCGCCCGTTAAGAGTTCCTTGGCCGATTGGACAGCGACGGAAGATGACGAATGGCGCTATGGCGTTGGCGAGAAGCGCCAACGGGGAGGACGCAGGAGAAAGAAGAAGCAGCAGCAGGACGAGGCAACCGAGACCGACTGGAACGAGCTTTATGATCCAGCGAGGCCAACCAACGTGGATGAATACCTTAAAAGTGACGAAAAGATAGACGAGGTGCGAGAGTGGAAGGCACTGCTCTACAGGCATAGGAAACGGGCTGAGAGCGACATATCTTCAGACGATGAAGATGAAGAAAGGCGTGCCACAACCAGCAGTATGTTGCATGCCAAAAATACCTCTCTCTTCAATCACCGTCACGGTCAATTGCTAACGAGAAAGCCTCAGATCAATTTGCACCCCCGCCCTCATATGCATTCGTGCCGCCTCCTCATCAGTCACCTCCGGCGGCAGCAGCAGCTGTAGCAGCACCGCCGCTCCCTCAGGAGAGTGCCGACGATGCGTACGCTCGACGCATGGCCCTATCCAACCCCCAGCAATCCACTCCAATTCCCTCGCCTCCATCCCAGACTCCTCTGCCGTTGCCGCCGCCGCCACCGACGACGACGACGACTTCAGATTCAGCTACCATTTCTCGAGCACCAGTTCGATATGCTCAAACATCGACATCCCGTTCCAGAGAAGAAGAAGAAAACGACGACGACGACGCTTCTTCTCCATCACCCAGATTCGACGATGGCTCTGGCCACCGGGAAGACGACGAAGAGGCAGGGACTCAGCCACGGTCAAGTCGCCCCGGCCAAGCTGGCTTCGCGCAGCGACTAATGGGAAAATACGGCTGGACAAAGGGCTCCGGTCTAGGTGCCGATGAATCCGGCATCGTCAACCCCCTCCGAGTGCAAGTGGAAAAGCGGCGCAAGAAAGCCGACGCAGACGGCGGCGGGTGGGCCGAGCCAGGGAGCAAGGGGAAAATCATCGGCAGTAAACGGAAGCAAGAGGACAGCAAGTTCGGCACCATGAGCGACGTCATTGTGCTACAAAACATGTTGGAGAACATGCCTGATTTGCAGGCAGAAATTGCAGACGGTCTGGGCCAAGAAATAGGGGAAGAGTGCGGAGAAAAGGTAGACAGACGACAAACCCCCCTCTCCCTCTCTTTCCGATGAGCCACGTCTTGATTTTGAGCCGAGGCAGTGAACGATCGAGCTGACATGTTTGGTAGTACGGACGCGTGGAACGTCTCTACATTGATCACCATTCCCGCCGAGTCTTCATCAAGTTCACGAATCAAGTCTCTGCGTTACGGGTACGTGCGAGCATCTCAGCAGTGACACCACCTCCTTCGAAACAATTCGGGCGCTGACTCACGATCTAGGCCGTCAACGAACTGGATGGTCGGGTTTTCAACGGCAACACTATCGTGCCAAAGTTCTACGATTCAGATCGATTCGAGGGGGGCATTTATAGCTCAGCATAGCCCTTACGATAAGTCAGTCTCCGTGGGCAAAGTTGTTGATGAAAATGAAATCCTGAGCAAGTTGCAGTCGTGATATCGTAATTAAGCAAGTCCGACGTCGCGTCAGCTGGGAACCTGTGACACAAGAAGCCCAACATTCGGTCGTATATGTATCAGGTGAAAGCCCCTGGAGAGCACCGCGTCACCCAAAATGATGCAAGCCTGATGCCCAAATGAACATGAAGCAGAGTAAGAAACGTTGGCAGCTACACCATACTGAAGCAAACACGCATTCAAAAGAGCTCAACTCGATCGCATGGAGACTGCAGAATCAATTGCAATTCATTATTAAGTCCTAGCATGTATAAGACGCGACAGGCAAGTCCTCTCCGTGGCTCTTGGCCTGCCACTGTATAAGTATGCGTTTGAATACACCGCCAAGTGTCGGCTGAGAAAGATTGGAAGATGCTTCGAATACATCTGCAACAACGCCGTCACCAAGTCGTTGCTTTTTCTATGAGACTGCCTAGAATAACTGGGCAAAACCGGCGGCGGCGGCAGCCAAGCCAAACATGGCAGTGTTGACGCCGATACTCGTGGCAGCAGAGTCGGTTCCGTTCTTGCCTTTACCGCTCGAACCGCCGGAAGTACCGCCTTTGCCGTTCTCAAGGGCCTGCGCATTATTGGACGTGCAACTCTCCTTGCCTTGAATAGTGTTCTGTTTCTTCATATTGTCGAATACGGAGCAGAAATTGGAGATATCCGTCGTGGATGTGACCGTTACGGTACCCTTGATGTCGTTGAGCTTGGGGAATTCGATACTAGAATATCCCAACATTAGTACTTTCGGGAAATTTGGCGAGCATGAGGTGAACGTACGTATCGAAGCTACCAGCCATAAGAACAGAGCCGATCGATTCAAGGTTGTCAAATTTATCAATCTTGGTGAGAGCAGTGCAGTTGCGGATGGTCAAATCGCCGCTGATCTTTTTGAGGGAAGTGAAGGAGATGTTAGTTAACTTCTTGTTGTTGTCAAAATTGAGCGAGTCCTTGATGGATGTCAAATTGTTGGCAGAGACAGAGAGAAGTTCGGGGCTTTCTTGGCAGCTGAGACGATCGGCGGTCATAAGCAGAGGAGCATCGAAGCTTTGGATGCCTCTGAAATCGAGAGTGCCGACGGTCTCAAGATAGTTCATCTTGATCTGCATGTTGGCAGCATTCTTCACGACAGATAAGGTGTAGGTGACGTTCTTGAGTTTCGAATCCAAATTGCTCAGGCGTCTGTTGTTGCTGATGGTCATATTGTCGGTAGTGGCAACATTGAGACCGCTGAGATCACTGATGAAGGTATCCTCGACCGTGATAGAGTTTGCCTTGGTGACGCCTTGTTTGCCGAGTTCTAATCCGCTGAGCTGATTGAGGTTTTTGAAGACCAGCATCTTGACAGACTGGAGAGATTGCATGTTGAAGTTGCTCAAAAGCTCAAGACCTTGCAGTTGAAGGGTACCGCCCACTGTTGTGAGGGTAGAAGAGGTGAAGCTGATGAGTTTGGTGGCGTTTACGATAATCAAGTCGCCTGTGATTTGCTGAGGGCCCTCCATGGAGAGACTGCCGGAGAGGGCAGGATCGACGATCACATTGGCTTTCACAACCTCACACTTAATGACCTGGTCGAGGCTTGTGACCGAGATGTCCGAGGAACACGGATCGTCAGCTATAGAATTTAGTCAGAATTCTTATTTGATAATCTCGAAGACGGGGGGGGCGGTGCGCACCAGCAAACGCGCCGGCGATGGCCAGGGCAGCCGGGAGCAAGCGAAAGGAATGCATTCTTTATCTGGAGAGTCGCTGCGTTAGTGGGTGATGTCGACCAAGGAAGCCTCCAGGCTCGTCCGTGATGTGACCACAAAGTTTGAGCGGACAGATGGGAGACGGAGCCAAGAACGCAGATGGGATTCTGACTTGGCTCGATATCTGGGAATAAGAAAAATGATCGGAGGGGGTCCAAAAACGGCTTCTGAAGCTGGCAAATGATGTTATCGAAGAGAAAAGTCTCCACGATCCCAAGAAGGAGACCAAAAAAAAGTGTTTCCGGGCCTATTGTCCCTTCGCCGCGTAAGTTGCGACCTGCAAGGTCGAGGCAGGTAGTGACGAGTGGCAACGGCACGAGTGAAATCTTGACGGCAAGGACTGCGATGGTGAAGGGGCCACGGAAGAGCACGGTTCAGAGGAAGGAGTGGACAGAAGAGGAGAAGCGAAGCAGCAAGTACAGGGTGGTGATGAGGGTAGGTGC
Source organism: Hypocrella siamensis (assembly GCA_000731825.1). Taxonomy (NCBI): domain Eukaryota; kingdom Fungi; phylum Ascomycota; class Sordariomycetes; order Hypocreales; family Clavicipitaceae; genus Hypocrella; species Hypocrella siamensis. The sequence goes on from JMQE01000366.1 coordinate 29,218, forward strand.
CGGAGTCGGAAGGTGGCTGAGGGCAATGCAATGCCAAGATGGAACGAGCACGACTGCCTCGAAACGTACAGTACTGCGAGTCCTTCCTTTCCAAACTATCAATTCCAAAGACTGTCGGTTATATTTTCTCGGCGACGGATCGAAAACAAGGAAACGAAACGAAAAAAAAAAAATAAAAAAGAAATAAAAAAAAGTCGTCCGAAAGTACAGCGATCGGCGAGGGCGAAGTTAATGGCGATATTCAACCTGACGAACGAATGGCGGAGAATGAAGAGAAAAAAATGCACACTGGACACTCGACAAAGCAGAGACGGCGACGGGAGAAAGAAAGGGATGGTGGGAGGTCATTCAAAGGAAAGAAAAACATTCCCTGCTTGTTCTTCTATACCAAGTGGGCCAGGGGCCGCCCAGGCAACCTGGCTAGCACTGGGCAACTGGGCCCAACCAAGCTAGAGCGGGTGGGCGGAAGGGGAAAAGGGGTGTAGCTGCGCTGTGTGGCTCTCGTTGTGGCTCTAGTACTTCGGGCTTGTGGCGCTTGGGCATAATCTCCTAGACTTTCTTGGGTTTCTCCAATGTGCCGTCTGGAGCGTCCGTCCGTAGAAGTTGGAAAGCCCATTCTACGCACGTGGAGGTTGGACGACCCTCCGTCCACGGCCATCAGCCATCAGCCATCGGTTGAGGCGTGAAACCATGAAGCGCCGGATGGTCCCATCTACATCGTCTCTGCATTACCAGTCGACTCTCATTGACCACGCATCATATCGAGAAACCCGCAGACGCAGACGGCGAACAAACGTACTGTGCTCTGCGCACTGCCCCAGCACGGCACCCCCGACCGAGGCCCGAACGGCCGAGCGCCACCATCATACATAATGGTTGCCGTCTCGCTTAGATTCTCTGGCATTGTGCGAAATTAATCCGATTAGACAGCGAATGTTGGCAGATACGGAGAACAGTACGCAGCTCAAAACCGCCACCTGCCACCTCGCCACCCCAACCGACCGACCAATCCGGCACATTGAGCCGACAGACGGTCAGTACGTGCGGGCTACGTACAGCACGGTATCTATATCGGAGAGAACTCAACCCTCCAGCAATGAACGGGCTTAATCGATTTTCTTCTGGGCTGCCAGGGTACCGAGTCGCAACCAATGCCGTCAAAGAAAAGGAATAGTGTGTCCTGACGCTTCAGAGGCGACAGCCCGGCCCGACGATTCCTCTGGTGTGTTTTTCCGCATTGCATGGTACAGGCTTGGATACTACCGCATGCAATGAAGAAACCGCAGTACCACTGACAGCCTCCCTGGAAGGGTTAGCAAGTACTGTACCTCAGTACATATGTAATTGGGTACTAGTGGGTTGCACTCTCGCATGCACTGGATGGATTGCCAATACGTAGGTCAACGTGTCCATGCTCGAGAGACGAACTCCTCGCAGAGGAGACATGTCCTCATGCTTGGCCGATGCGTGTGTCGCCGAAATGAGCTTCAAGCATCAGATGCCTCGAAGTCGATGCAGGATGACCCGCTTTTCGCGCATCCGTGATGGGGTTTGATTGCACGGCCTCTCTTGAGCGTTGAGATCTGACGCCTGGACCCGGCATTTCATGATGCATACGCATAAAGGTTACATGTACCTTCGTATTGGTGTGGGACGTTGCGGGAGCGACATGCAATACATCTGAAACGTCTTCCTACTGTGATGCGGCAGTCTCCTCGTAGGAAAGAGGGCATGTGATACGTATTTAGGTGGACAGTAGCTGCACTGAGCGCTCTTCCTCTCTTCTTTCTCTCTCCCGTGAAAAGGGGTTTGGTCCGTTTCGGCAACCGAAGAATTTGATGCTCGCTATCACTCAAAATTCCAGAACATTGGATCTAGCGTGTCTTGCCACAGAGTAAGGGAATGAACGAGTGCACGCATGCACTGCGGTTATACTGTAGGCCTGCGGGCATACACACGCGCTTTATAGTGCAACAACTGATCAACAAACGCAGGCATATCATTTACAAGATTTTGTTTTTCGTTGCGACACGGATTAGATTTCTCGCTTCATACCGGCTCATCTCGCTGGGCTTGGGAGTTTTGTTGGAGACTATCGGGTGTCTGACAGGACTTCTTCATTACTGTAATAGTCACCTCAGCGATGGTGAGCGGACGTACACTTTATCAGGCCCGGGTCCTACAATGGAGATGCCCACCTTCCAAGTTCCGACTTACCTACGAGCTGTCTGCACACGGAGCACAGTGTGTTCAAAAAGTAGAACAAAAATATAAATATAAATATTAAAAAAAAATTGGCTGCCAAATGCAGTGATTTCAATTCTTTCTCCATCTCACCGATTTCTTCCTGAGGCTAAGTTTCGACCAACAAATAACGAAATGTACATATAGAACTACATTTTGAAATGTGTACGACTGACCATGCACTAAAGCAACTGGGGAGACCACTGATCAGCGGCAGCATCGGCACCCCACGACACATCGCCCCAACATAAAAAGCATATACGTGCAGAGTATGGAGTAGCTCGCTTCCCTTGATAACTATTGTGCAGCATGACAGGCCTAGCGAAAGGTTTTGGGCCTAAGTTTCATTGTTCGCAAACGGTTTATCCTAAGTAGTACTGTAATCGCAAGTCCCGCCGTTCGGCCGTCCGTGGATAGGCACGGCAGCCGTAAGCATATCAAGCAGCGGCCCACAGCAAGTCAACAGCAGATGATGCATGAACACACACACGCACGCTCTAGGCTGGCCATGAATCAGACGCGCGAAGAAGCTGATTCAATACTTGTTTTTTTTTCCTCTTCTTCTTACATGCCAGCTTAGAACAGCATTTTTTGGTTGAACAAAAAGTCGTGGTGGAGCAGTCAATGACTGAAATGCATGTCTGTCTTGATATGATCCCTGTCGCGATTGTTCCGTTCTTTTTTTACGCTGATGGGCAGATTGAGGTACGTTCACGTTGCAGAGGCTCAGCGCCATGTCTAGGTACTGTAGTACCAGCATGAAATGTTCCGCGTGGCCTTTTCCGCAAATAACCTGGGTACATGCACCCAGCTACGAGTGATGAGATAATTTTACGCCCCATTCCCCCTATCCGTCTGGAGCTGAAGACGCATGGGACCCCTCCCCATGGTGAAAGACGGGACAATTTGCCGTACTGTACAGAGGTACTGAACTGACTGTGACGACGTGGCGTCGGCTGTCAGGGAAATCACGGAGGATATGGAGGATTCGTATTCTTCATGACTCGTCCCAAAGTGCATGACGCCTCTTTCCGGAAAAGAAGGCCTTGAGTGGTGGGCAACACGCGCCCGGCCAGAAACCCAGCCGTCTGCCCTTATTTTGGAGCCGTATTTTGGAAATTAACCTCCATCATCACGGCCTCGGCTCCGAACACTGCACAATGCTTATGTCTACATCGATGGCCGTCATGTTCCATCTGTCTCTTACTCATCAGCCTCGTCTGGACTCGTCTGGACCCGTACGCGCCATGGTGACATATTCTCATACCAAGGTCCTGCAAGCACTCACCAGCACGTGGCGTCTCGTTCGGCTTTGTCGTTGCTTCGTTTTTGCAAGAAAAATCTGATCGGTATTGATCAGCGCGCCTCGGTATCAAATGACGAACATAACCCCCTTGGAACCAACGCGTCTATTTAACGGAAGATTCGATATCACAGCGTGCCTTGAAACAATGAACTCATTTAGCCAAGTCAATTGAGCAGCTCCCCTTAATGGGCTATTGGGCCTAGATAGCATTTTATTCGTGCTAGACACGTGCCTCCCGCTGGCTCCGACGCGTACATCGTTATCGACGCGCCAGTGATTTCCAGGCCAAACATTCCCAACTAGCCCGACTTTGGTTTTTTTTACCCTCGTGGATGGGGGCCTGCTAGCATTGTGATTACCATCCCGACAGGGAACGCATGAATGCAGAGCTTCGTAGGCTCACGTTGCACGGACCATTCCGACCTTTTTTTTTGGCTCTGACTTGACTCGCGCAATGCACCTTGTCTCGCCCTTGCTGCTTGGCGCTACTCCATGACACTGACATCAGTGACATTATCCGCAGCTCTCCACATGAGCCACATGAATAGACTCCGGTAGGGCGCGAATCTTTCCGATATTTCCAACATTTCCTTCTCCGACATGTACTTCCACTTGCCTCCTCTGGATTTTAACTTGTTCACATCTCTACCCATGTAGGCAGCCATTCCTCTCTGAACCCCCAGATCGCCCACGGAGAAGACATCCATCCTCTTGAGTCCAAAGCAAGCAAACATTTCGACGGACCACCTGCCCAACCCTCGCACAGCAAGAAGTTTGTCCACAAGCTCCTCATATGGAGCTTCGTATAGCATTCTGGTGCTTAAATCACCGCTCGTAAATTTCTCGGCAAGGCCCTTGATGTACTCTGCTTTGCGTTGCGACAAGCCCGCTGTCCGGAGCTTCTCAATGGTACATGGAACGACTTCGGATGGGTGTGGAAACCTGGCGCTTGAGTCTTGGTTGTCAAAAAGCCCAAGGAACTTCAATTTGATGGATTTGGCTGCAGCTCCAGAGACTTGCTGGGAAATGATGCCGCTCGCCAGGCTCTCAAAAGGATCAATCTTCTCTGCGAGTCCTTCTGGTGAAAACATCTTGCAGGGATTCTTCTCGACTAGTGGGCGCATTCGTTCGTCGACATCGATGAGGTGTGCACATGCTTGATCAAGCAAATTGCTCGTTGTCATTCGTACGCTTGGCAGTTTTGATGGTGATGCCTGGTTCACGAGCTTGGACTCGATGACCCTCGACGTCTCTGGTGACAGTAGCGGAGCATTCGTAGCCCTCGGGTCCGCGACTCTGGCAAGTGCAGGATTCTGAGGTTTCGCTCCCTCTGCCGGCTGTCCTATCGCTTTGGCTGCACTTGGCGTCGGTGTGAGTGGCGGCGCGGGATGGACGAGCTTGCTGCGCCGCTTTGTAGGTGTTGCTGGCTGAGCCGTCTTTGCTGATGTTGAAGCAGACAACTTGCGTTTAAGGCTCGCGTTGATGGCTACATGCGGTTGCACGCTGCTTTCTTGTAAAGCCTTTGCTTGCATGATGACGTTGAGCCGTGATGATCGTCTTGTTGTTGCCATGGTGGAATTCACGAAGACTCGGCTGTAAGTGAAAGGGCGTAGCAATGATGACAGCAAATACGAGGGGATTTCAAGGCTCGATGTGGCAATTCATTGACCGTGGAGATTCTGTCAATTCCCGTCTGATCGGCAAATGACGACTGGCACATACTCGCGCAGTGGCGATGTAGCTGCTGATCTGAGAGGAAAAGGAGTTGTGAAGGAAGTGCCACTCAAAGCACACCTCTGTCTAGGACTCATACTCATCCACCCAATGACGTATCCTAGTGCGGAAAGAGGGAAAGGGAGCTAGGCTCTACAAGTTTTCGTCTCCAGGCCAGATGCTGCCTCGACCAGGCTAGGAACGATCACGAGTACCCCGAAAGACTGACAGGAATCAGTGCACGAACCAATAACCCCAATCCAGTCCAAACCTATGAAGACAAATAACGACAAATAGCTGGGGGAATGGCAAATGGCACTTGGGCACTCGTTGCTGATGAGGACCAATATAGATAGATATAGGGTAGCTTCATGAGCCGGAGAAAAGCCGCCACTTGGCGCCGAATTTTGCTCATTTTCTGCTACCTTTCTTTTCTACCATTTGAGGTAGGCATTCGAACTACTCAGTAAACGGACAAATTTTGTATACAAGCAGACGGACGATCTCGCACCAAACAGAAACCCACCTCCTCGGGAAGTAGCTCCGCGATTTGTTCTCACATCTTCAATTCTCCAACCGACAATGAGTTTCGTGCCAGTGAACCCGCGGCCTATGCTCCAAGACCTCGTCAACAAAACCATCTTCGTCCGCCTAAAATGGGGTCAGGTCGAGTACAAAGGCACGCTCGTGTCTGTTGATAGTTACATGAACTTGCAACTATCTGGCACGGAGGAATATGTATCTGACAAGTCTACCGGGCTGCTCGGTCAAGTTTTGATAAGGTACGTCGTTCATTCCGATTCGTCTCAACCCGCAGACAGAGCTGACCTTGGAGTCTTGCGTAGATGTAACAATGTACTCTGGGTTCGTGGAGCGGAAGACGGCAAGGACGCAGCCATGACAGGGTAATGAACACCTCGGATCCAAGAGCTTTAGCCAGCGTCAGCCGCAGACGCCGAGGTCATCATTGGATCAGCTTCCGCCCGCCCAGCGACGCGACTTTCTGAAGTACGAGGCAAATTAGACAGGACTATTGGGCGGGGAAAACCTCTTAAATGGGTTCATATCCGATGGACTTCTGGGTGCAACATTATCAACAAATAACACATCTACGCAAAGAGGGTTCGGCATCGGCGATTGGTGAATACAGCATTTTGAGTGCAGGGGACACGGGCGACGTCGAGTTTAGGCTCACCGGAGCTAAATGGAATATCCTGGAAGGCTGGAGGGGAGGTGCAACGGGGGGAAATGGCCAAGCCTGCACGACAAGAGACGTTGGCTGATCTTTGATGTCAGGTCACAGGAGAGTGCTGCCTGAGCCGTTTGTAACTGGGCCATTCAGTCTCGGAATTGCTCAGCAAGTCCAAATCAACTAAATTACTCGTCGATTTCAAGTTACAAGGGCTATTCTACACAGATACCAAAGAAAAAACGTATCTTGAAGCCATATGAGGCTGGCATGTCCCCTTGTTGAGGGCCCTCTCGAATCTGCACGTCGAAGGCCTTGCGAACCCAGGCAAAGATTTTGAGAATCGTAAGGACATCCTGGACAAAGATCACCGTCTGATCAGCTTTCGTTCGGTCGCTTGTGAGTCATGACTGATTGAATACACGTATGTGAACAGATCTAAGAAAGCCCAAACCCCCCAAATCGTCCTTAAATACTATTGATGCCTTCTGTGGATCAGCCTATGGAGGTATGTTTGTGGTGGGTGGTGAAAGATTCTTCAACCTTCAACGAAAACTTCTCTAGGTAAGCTCTAGGCAGGGAACGTTACGTCTCAGTTTTGCGTCTGAGGAGCATCAATGTGTCAGATCATCTGCAGGGACCTAAAAAAAAATTCGAGCCCGCGACTCGCAGAGCACCGAATCCAATGAGATTTCTTCTTCCGCCTCGACCTGTGCCAGCACTGATGAATTAGAGATGATTGCGCGTAAGCTAATGTATCTACAGCACGAAATTACTCCGTAGTCGTCGCACGGCATGGTGCCCGATTTACGCGTTTCACCTAGACGAGCAGAGCACCCAGCAATACCTCCCGAGAGCAGGTAGCTGTGCACGTAGCGTAGATTTATCGGATAGACATTTAGGTATGCTTTGTTGCACCAGGTTGGTTGCCAGGCTCATGTGAAACGCTCGGCGACATATTGTGCAATTCGGCAAGCACCTGTGGTTCGAGAAAAGCGTAGTGCATAAGGGTTGGGGGAAAAAAAAGCCAAGATCTGAGGCGCCTGCCACGCTGCTAATTGTTGCGGATGCGCTTGCCGCGTCCACGCCTGACCCTTGTGAAGTTCGACCGCGCAGCCGGGCCCATAGCTCCAAGCCGCCCGGCGGCCTGTGCCATTTAACCGCCTACACAGTCGGTGCATAACTGCGTACTCCATACTCCGTACACGTACTGCCTCCATGCGGAGGGCCTCTTCACTCGATCCACACACCTCGTCGACGCTCTTCCATACCAGCTCTTCAATCCCCTCGCTCGTTTCTTCTACTCACCTAGCAATCCCGTGTCGATCCTGCCGTCCTGCGCCTCGTCGGCCTCACAGGTCTGCAGAATTGCACTGAAAATTCAGTCTTCGGGCTGAAGCAATCGGGCTTCCGCTGCATTCCGTCGCTCCCCTTTTCTCGACAATATCGCGAGCCTTGTGCTACCTCGCAACTATCTCGATCCCGCGCGATCCCGCGGTCTTCAGAAGCTCGGCCTTTACGGCTCTGGGAACTATTGAGACGAATACGGGCTTGGAAGTCACGAACGCTCTTTTGGCCGATCAATTGTCCACGTGGCGACGAAAAATCCCCACGAGTTCCTGCACAACATGCTTCTCTCCAAGGGCGGCCTAAACTGGAAAGCCGCCAGAGCTCAGTTGCCGCCGAGTCGCGTCGTCTGGCTCTTCGTCACACGGACTAAGTTCCTGCTTCTCGTAGCAGTCGCTGGCATCATCATGCTTCTATGGCGAGGCATCAGCAGCTCAGCGTCGGAAATGAAAAGGTACGGGCGCTTTCTACGCAGGTGCCTTGACAAGAAGGGCTTTGTGCCCCTTTGAGTAGGAAGAAGGATAACCGTGACTAACGAGACCAACATCGCGCAGCTTTTACTGCTGGGGGCCATCGAAGCCGCCGATAGACATGTCGCAAAACGAATATGTCAGATGGAGTGCTCACATGCAGACACCCGTCATCTTCAACAATCACGCCCCGATAAAGATTGAGTCGCCGAAGATAAAACACGTCGACCTCAACCCAATCAAGTCGACTCGCAAGGCGGCCGCTAACGAGGAGAGGGTGCTTCTGCTTACGCCCATCAAGGATGCTGCCCCTCACCTGTCCAAGTACTTCCAGCTGCTTGCTGAGCTGTCCTATCCCCATCACCTCATTGACCTTGGGTTCTTGGTCTCCGATTCTACTGATGACACCCTTGCCGTGCTTGCGTCCGAACTCGACCGCATTCAGAAGCGGCCCGATAAGATCCCATTTCGAAGTGCCACCGTCGTGCAAAAGGACTTTAATTTCCACCTCAGCCAAGACGTCGAGCAGAGACACTCATTTGAGGCTCAGGGGCCTCGCAGGAAGGCGATGGGCAGAGCCAGAAACTACCTGCTTGCCTCCGCTCTGAAACCAGAGCACTCTTGGGTTTACTGGCGTGACGTCGACATTGTGGAGAGCCCTGCAAGTCTCTTGGAGGACTTTATTGCCCACGACAGGGACATTCTAGTTCCTAGTAAGACATTTGGCTCTGTGACTCAATCTCTTCTTCTTGGGCACTGACAATTCTTGCGCCCAGACGTCTGGTTCCATCGATATGAGAATGGCAAGGACATTGAAGGCCGCTGTGAGTAACCCAACTTCGCACTCAGGGACGACACCATAGGTGATCAGCACTGATTTGTGGCTAGTTGACTACAATTCATGGATCGAGTCGGACAAAGGCCGTAGATTAAGCGCTCGTCTGGAAAAGGATATCGTTCTCGCAGAGGGTAAGTAGTCATGTCCTGTACAGGCACCGAACGTCTCTAAAATGCTCGATCAGGATACAAGCAGTACGATACTGGCCGAACTTACATGGCCAAGATGGGTGACAGGCAGCAAAGCCCGGATGAGGAAATAGAGCTTGACGGCATCGGTGGCGTCAACATCCTTGTCAAGGCTGACGTCCATCGATCTGGTGAGTCATCCAAAGCACTGGACTGTGGTTCCTAGACAGACTGACATGACGTATTCAGGTATCAATTTCCCATGTTATGCCTTTGAAAACCAGGCCGAAACTGAGGGATTTGCCAAAATGGCCAAACGAGCTGGGTATCAAGTCTACGGACTTCCCAATTACATAGTATGGCATATCGACACCGAGGAAAAAGGCGGCAACAAGTAGTTGTTTGCTTGTTGCTGTATGCGCGAATCACGAGGAAAAGAGGAACTCTGATCGACATCAACAACGATCGCGGCAATAAGTTCCATCACATCATAGTTACGATTCTAATGCTTGATATTCTCGCCCAGGATCGGGCCTCCCTACCCCCAAAAAACCCCTCATCGACACTTGATCACGGCGGGATCAAGTATTTTATGAGATCTTATGAAGTTATCTCGTTATTCTCCAGGGGACGGGGTTGGGGGAAAGGGGCGAGAGAGCTGAGTCGCGGGTCGGGAAAAGCCTGGCGGCCATGAACATTAAGGACGCTTATTCTTTTTTAGGTTCTGTTTCTTGCTGTGCATCATTCCTATACTAGGGCGAACTGACCTTCTGACTCTGTTGAACGAGAAGCTGTTTAGATCCCGGGGAAAAGGCATGGAGTCGATCAAGTTTGGATGACTGAGCGGCAGTTACTAATTACTGTGTTGTGAACAGCACGCTCACATGTTTTCATACAACGGGAGTCTCTGCGTTATGTGGTTTTCTTTTTCTTGTACTTTTCTCCATCTCGAAGTCGTTGGCCTGCGAATCAACCTTCCTCGGATTGCTCGGAAGGGAAGCAAGAGCAAGTTTCAAGACCAAGATTTTGGTCTGGCAACGATGTCTCTGTTATGATAGACACAATTTGCAAGTACAAACTCCAAGATGTAATAGCTTGCGTGAAAATTATACTGCAAGATCTGCCTATACAGTATGTACGCGGGCAGGGGAGATGAGAGTGCGGCGCTTGCGGGCGACTGGAGCTTGATGTGGAAGTCTGCCTGGGAGACTAATTAGTGCCACATCAAACATCCGATCACAGATTCGCAGAAATGCAGCGATGTACTAGTAGTACAGTCACAGCTTAAATGCGGTCTTATCTGAGCCGCTAAAGGGCGAATTGGTCGCAGCCATTGAGGACGGGAGCACGGATAAACAGCGGCTAAATATGCAAAGATTGCTGGGCAGAGTTCCGTCATTGCAAGCCCCCCACCACTCATCGCAGACGTTCTAGCCAGCCACAACAACCACCTTGATTCTATGACACACTGGGCAAAACGACGAGCATTCGCTTGCGCAACAGGACGTTGAAGAGGCTCTCAAGGTAAATAGGCCCCATTAATCGTTTCATTTTTGCTGTCCAAAGGCTTTTTCTAAACTGCCACTTTGCCTGCGATGACTCACCTGAAATCCCATGCGGATAAGACCTAGGATATCCCCTCCTCCCCCTCGAACCAATTGTCACAGCAAATCGGTCTGCAGATTGACCATCCAACACCGGTTTGATACCCTCGGCAACCCAGCGTCTTACGACTCAAAATCGACACGCGCGTTTCAAACCCCTTTTGCATCCGTTTTCGATCCCCCCTCCGATTTCCAGCCACAGCTCACGCCCTTCGGTTTCCGTTGGCAAAGCTGCAGCCCAACATGTGGAGCTGGTTTGGCGGCGGTCCCGCCCAGCGGAAAGAAAATCCCAAAAATGCCATCCTGAACCTACGCTCGCAGCTGGACATGCTGCAGAAGAGAGAGAGACATTTGCAGAACCAGATAGATGAGCAGCAGGAGATTGCGCGGAAGAATGCAACCACAAACAAGAATGGTATGTCGCGCTCTCATCAAGCGGATGTAGCTTCAACTCATCTGGGCTTCGCTCCAAGCTTCGACGCCGAGGACATCTGGGAGAGAAGCAGCGAATAATGACTGACGATTCTGTATCAAGCTGCCAAGGCTGCGTTACGTCGCAAAAAGACCAACGAGCATACCCAGGAGCAGACGCGGGCCCAGATACAAACGCTCGAGACCCAAATCAATGCCATCGAGTCAGCCAACATAAATCACGAGACGCTGCTGGCCATGCAACAGGCTGGCAAGGCCATGAAACAGATTCACGGGAAGCTGACGCCAGAAAAAGTGGACGAGACCATGTGGGTGCCTTCGCTGTGAACAAAAAAAAAAACCCCCATCCTCCCGGATGGACGTTGGACGCATTGCTGACTGAGCTGTCCAACATTCTAGGGAACAACTTCGGGATCAAAACGCCCTCAGCGAAGAGATTGTCAATGCAATCACATCGAATCCCATCGGCGAACCGGTCGACGACGACGAGTTGGAGGCGGAGCTGGATGAGCTTCAGCAGGAGAGTTTGGATGAGGATATTCTCAAAACCGGCAACGTTCCCGTGGCAGATGTTGTGCACAGAATGCCATCAGTGGCAGAGCAAGAGCGTAAGTCTCTGAAGTCTCACCCCCTCTTTTCCCCAAAACGCTTCACTTTGTTCTGGGAGGGAAAAAAAAAGGAAATTTGTTGTCTTCGCTGTTTGTTGACTTGTTGTCGTTGATGCAGCAATACCACGCCGAGGTCAAACCGTCGAAGAGGACGACGAAGAGGCCGAGCTCAGAAAACTTCAAGCCGAGATGGCCATGTGAGGGCCAGGACGGCGTCTGGAGTCTGAAAGACTGCGGGGGCAAGTAGACCATAGCATACCTTTGGGCAGCAAGGCATCTCATGGAGAGAGGTGGCCGCATCTGTGGATCATTCAAATGTTGTGTATCTGCCTGCGGAACGGTTGGTCACCTGCTTGGCGTTGGCGTCTTTTTTTGATGGCCCCTTTTTGGGGGATCATGATTTGTTTGTGCGCGTGCGTGAGCCCTTGAATTCTACACGTTGGGAGCTGGAAAGGAAAGATTTGCAAACCAACTTGGCTGTTTGGTCATTGATACTTGGCGTGGTGATTCTCCCCTTTCCCCTTTCCCCTTTTCGCCTCCTTTTCTTTCTTTCTTAATATTGGAAATAGACAACCATCTACTGCATGCTGCTAAAGGTGCTATCATCTTGTTGATGTATGGTATGGCATTTAGAAGCGACTCCAGATGTCAGGTTACAATACTCCGTCGAGATGTCACTTTTACCAAGCAATCCCTACCTGCATGCATATATAGTACACACATTCTATCTACCTAGTAGTAGGTAGTAGGTCGGTAGGTATGAGTGTACATGTGAAAGTATATATGTACATATTGACCGACATGCACACCAATCACAACCGACGACAGTCTCGCCCCCCCCCTCCCCGAGACGACGCCGCACAATATTGCGTCTCGGGTGGTTGCTTCTTCCCGCTCTGGGACTTCGACAGGGCACGTGATGGGCGGGTTCGCGCGCTTACATTTAATCAACCTACCTGCAGGCAGACAGGCAGACAGGCGTCTCGCCTGGGTGAGGAGCCTCGACAGCCACTCCCTGTGCATCGAAGCGCCGTCCGATGCGACGACGATGCAGCAACACGCCTCGGCGCTTCGAGGCAGAGCACCATGTCATGTTTTGCGCCGCCAGTCTCGTCATGACGTAGGAAGAAAAACAAAAAAAAGGGGGGAAGGGGAAGGGTAGTTTGTTTTGGACGACGACGACGGCGGCTAATGGAACAGAAAGGGGGGAATGATCGATCAGGACAGCACTTGGTCATTTTTATTTCTATCTTTTTCTTTTTTGGCGAGACGGACGCTCACCTTCCTTCTTTACATGTCTATTTTTGCGTCGTCTTTGTTTCTTCTCTTCTTCTTTTACACTTTCTCGCTGCGATTACACCCTTCTTTGCCCCTTTGTATTGTCCGGCGTTCAACAAGGAGTCAAGAGTCACCCGTAACTTATATTCCTATTTTTATATGCTTCTTCTATTTTCCGGGTCTCTTGTTGGAAATTCATCACGTTCGTCCTGGTGATGAAGAATCATGGAGCATGCTGGCCATCTCTTGAGAAAATGAGAAGAGACAAGTCCCGAGACGGTTCCTGAGGTTGGTGGTGCAACTTCAGCTGGTGTTGAGAGAGGACTAACGGTTGATTCTTAGATCCATGAAATGCTCTTTTCACGAATGCTCTTGCTTCAGTCGTTCATTACAACCCTTGTCCTGGCCGCCGGAACAAGCTGTCGAGAGTCCAACCTCACCGGGGAACTTACCGGCTTTGTGCCCTCGTGCGCAGAGGACTGTTTCATTACTTTTCTGCAAGCAAACTATGGATATGAACGCGGCCATGAGATTCCGTCTCTGGACGAGTTATGTTCCACCGACGGTGACACCGACTTCACCGTCGGCGAGGGCGCCGTGCAGTGTATTGCTGCGGAGAGGAGCGTCGGTGGCTGTTCCGAGAGAGATGCCAACTGTGAGTATTGTTGTCCCCTTTGGATGTATATATTTCCATGTATATTTGGTGGGTGACGACAAGAGGCATCTTGTCAGGCTGACTGAATCCTTCCCCCCCCTCTCACTCCGTATCAGCGTCGGTGATACACAATGCCCACCAGATGTGTGCGGACCATCCTGGCGCCATCCCGCCTACCCATGCAGCCATCACGGCCACCTTGATGCTGCCCCCTGCAGGGGAACAAGGACCTGTTTCCATCCCATTTCCATCCCGGACAAGTCGCGTCGTGACGACGTCACCCACGGCCGAGCTACCTTCGACGCTGGTCGTCGATACGCAATCCTCGACCTCTATTCCATCGTCGCCGACGCCGGATGTGACTGCCAGCTCTCTAGTTTCTGCCGACGTAACGGTGACACGGACAGCGGCCAATACAAGCGCCTCACCTGCAGGAGGTGCGTCTGGCGGCGGCGGCGACGACGACGACAACGTCAAAATTGAGAAGAAATCGCTCACGTCGCTTCAAAAGGCCGGCATCGCCGTTGGTGTCATTGGCTCT